>CM051264.1:54676697-54824375 GCA_027921565.1 Artemia sinica
TCATGTGGAGAGCTGGTGCCAGTGTGAAAACAGTGTCGTAGCGCCATTCCGCTCTGGACCATAAGTATACTTTTTATTGGTTCTAACACCTACCTTTCTCGCAACATGATCTTTCAAGCCCTCCCGTTAGGTATTTTTGCTTAAGATATACATCACCGTTAATATACAACACGCATGTGTGTGTGCCGTGCTGGAGGTTCGTGGGGTCCTTTTAATCTCGTTTGTGAGATACACTTCCATCATTCATATTAGACCTGATCACGAGAAATCCAAGGGGTCTTCCAGAAAATCAATGTATCAATAGCTGGAATTTTGCCAGGGCGGGAATCTTGCCAGTGCGCAAATCTTGTTAGCTGAGCGCTAGAAACTGGGATTATGTGATTTTAGAGGGTTGCCGTAGAAACTCAACGATAACTTCCCTATTATTGCTACCTTTAAATTATCTCGAGCAAGACCGTTTTTAGCCTCTTTTATCGTCTAGTCGAAGCCGGGATTCCGTCCAAGGAATGAGCAGACACAGACCAAACTCCCCCACTGCGCGTAGGATGACCGGATTCCGCCCCCTAAATAGAGTAGACACAGACCAAACTCCCCCATAGCGCACGAGGTGGATGGTAACAAGAATTTCTCGAATTAGAACTTCCCCTCCTTTGTGTGTTTTGATATTTTGGTGAAAAATGTGCCCCGGGTTCGTTCAGGGGGACTGGACACTTCCTCGGAGGTGACCAGCGAGCAGTCGGTACCTTAGTGGAGGGAGTCAGGATAATAAACACTTGAATTTCTTCCCCCACAGACGGTTCCCCCTCCCCTGGAGTCCTTTCCCTTCGTCTTTCCTTAAATTAGGCATGTTATTCTTTATCCTTTTAAAGCCACAATAACGCCTAAAACCTACATCTATTATTATTGCACCCTCTGAAAATGAAAGCTACTAGGTGGGAGCTGGAAAATATTGGTAGGATATTTTGAAGTATCCATGAATTTATCTTAATGAAAAAAGGGGTATTTCTTCAAAAGCTTTTAATATGTCTTAAATTTGCATGTAATATCACTCCCCTCCCCTACCCACCCGGGTTTCCGGCTAGAAGTTTCGGTTTTCTATAATACACGGTTCTTTTTGTGCAAAATATGATCCCATCCCTCATATTTTTGCTGAAAATACCCCCATGGGGGTGTGTCGGGATGGGACAAACCGCTCAGGGGGATTGGGCACTTTCTCGGAGGCGAGCAGCGAGCAGATCGGTACCTTAGTGGATGGAAGCTGGATAACAATAAATGTATGCTTGAAAATTACCGCTTTGCGTAACGATAAAAAAATAAAACAGTGTTGAGCTGGTAACGGAGAAAACGGCCCCCTCCCCTGGAGTCATCTCCCTTCGTCTTTCCTTAAATTAGAAATGTTATTCTTTATCCTTTTAAAGCCACAATAAGGCCTAAAAACCAAATCTATTATCAATACGCCCTCTGAAATTGGAAGCTACTAGGTGGGAGCTATAAAATATTGTTAGGATATTGTGAAATATCCACGGATTTATCCTAATGAAAAAGGAGTATTTCCTTAAAAGCTCTTAATATGTCTTAAATTACATTTAATATCACTCTCGTCCCCTACCCTCCAGGGTTTCAGGCTAGAAGTCGCGGTTTTCTATAATACACGGTTCTTTTTGTGTATGTTATGATCCCCTCCTTCATATTTTTGCTCAAAAATACCCCCACCCCCTTGGGGGTGTAACGGGCTGGGACAAACTGCTCGAGGAGATGGGTCACTTCCTCGGAGGTGACCAGCAAACAGATTGGTACCTTAGTGGAGGGAGGCTGGATAACCATAAATGCACGCTTGAAAACTACTTCTTTGCGTAACGATAAAAAATAAAACTGTATTGAGCTGGTGACGGAGAAAACGGTTCCCCTCCCCTGGAGTCCTCTTCCATCGTCTTTCTTTAAATTAGACATGTCATTCTTTATCATTTTCAAGCCACAATAACGCCTTAAAACCTACATCTATTATCAATACGCTTTCTGAAAATGAAGGCTACTAGGTGGGAGTTGGAAAATATTGTTAGGATATTTTTTAATATTCATGAATTTATCTTAATGAAAAAAGGGGTATTTCCTTAAAAGCTCTTATTATGTCTTAAATTTGGATCTAATATCACTCCCCTTCCCTACCCTCAGGGGTAGCACGCTAGAAGTCTTGGTTTTCTATAATAGATGGTGCTTTTTTGCGTATATGATAATATGACATTTTCATCTTTTATCTTTTGTCGTGTTTTTACCTGTCTTTTCTTATGTTTTATTGCTTGTCAATTTGTTTTCATTTACAATGTCTGTGTTTTTCAGATGTAGTCTTTAGCACGAGTAGGACACACATTACCCCTTTATAAATATCTTGAAAGCAAATGTCCCCTAGAAATAGCTGTTTTCAGATTGCGTGCCCCATTTGGCAGTAAACACACCGTTCTAACAAGTGCCAAAAAATGGGGATTCTCCGGTATCGTGCAAAGGATTATTTTTAAAATATGGTTCAAGTAAAATACATATTATTGGAAATGTCTTCTTAGTTCTTTAGGTTAGAGCGTGTTCCAGTGGAAGGGAATAACCTTTCGAGACCTGGTAGGGTCATGAACTATAGGAAAAAAATGAAAGGTGTTTCGTGCGAAAAATGAAACACCGAAAAAGAAAATGTCTTTGGGATTTTCGGCGAAAAATCTCAAAATGGTATTATCTGGCAGTGATGGATTCGCCGACCTTACATAAAGTGTGTGCTGCCATTAAGCTAGGTGAAAAAAAGCTTTGGGGGTTTTGGATGAAAAAAAGAAACGCCGAAAAAGAAAATTTCTGAGGCTTTCGGGATAAAAACGTAAAAATGGTATTATCTGGTAGTGATGGATGCGAAATCATTACAAGTGTGTGCCGCCATTAACTTAATGAAAAAAAGTATTATGTGACACTGTTGCACAATCATTACGTAAGGTGTGAGCTAATAGGCGGGAATTCCCCCATGGGTTCCTGTGGTACGGTTACGCAAAATTGCGTCAAGCATATTAGACCTGTCCGTTTGAAACGGGGTAAGTCATATGACGTCACTGGAGTCCAGAGGGGTTTGTCACTGAGTCTTGGCAACTGTGTTCCCTTTAATAGAACCGATAACTGCATTGCGCAGGTGTGAGGGGTTGTTAGCTTCACTTATCCGACCCTTTAGCTTCACTTATAGCCTGTAAAGTGACCCTATTTTGCCTTCGGCTCTCTCGAAAGGGGAGAAGTTGAGCAAAATACCCAGTATCCAGGTCAAAGATACTCACACCTAACGTGGACACACCTAATTTTTTCCAAATGATGGGGAGAGGGGGCTGCAAGAGCTTCACCAAGGAAGAGAATAATTTCGAAGGTGCTTTTGATTTTATTTGTTTCACTTTTTTTGTAATTCGTTTTCCTCAACTCACTGACTTTTTTGTCCCAGCTACGAGATTTGGTAGCGAAGTAGTAAGAACACTTGCCTGTGGTAGCTTGGGTTTGAATTTTAGATAAGAAAGTTTTAAAGAACTAAAAATCAAACAATTCGTGGTAACGGAGTGTAAGTAAGGAGCGATCCGGCTCAATAGTAACCGAAACTCTAAAAAACGGAGTGTGGATACCAATAAATATATCAAAGGAATTGGCTTATTATTCTGATTTTAGATATTTAAGTTTCATTAAGTTTAGACTTACCGATTAAAGGCTACGAGCCTGATAAAATTTGCCTGATTTTCAAAAAAAGGAGAATACCCCTTAAAAAAATTAGAATCTTAATGAAAATCACACCATCAGATTCAGGGTATTAGAAAACCCTACTGTTGTGTTTTCAAGCTTCTATCTGAAAAATGTGGAATTCTGTATTTTTTTGCCCGAAGAAAGATCACAGATGCGTGTTTATTTGTTTTTTTTCCCCAGGGGTGATCGTATCGACCCAGTGGTCCTAAAATATCGTGAGAGGCCTCATTCGAACGGTAATTAAAAGTTCGAGTGCCCTTCTTATGTGACCAAAATCATTGGAGGGTAACCTGGCCCCCTCCCCACCCCTTTTTTCCCAAAGTCGTCCGATCAAAATTTTGAGATAGCCATTTTGCTTATCATAGTTGAAAGGCCAAACAACTATGCCTTTGGGTATAACATGACCCCCCCCCCCTCACAGCCCCAGTGGAAAGGTTTTTAAGTCATGAAATTGGCCATTTTTTAACATATAGTATTTGTTATTGTGAAGTACGTTTTCATTTTTCTATGGGGAGGGAGGTTTTCCTCCCCAGAGAATTTTCTATGGGGAGGTTTCAAGGGGTAGAACTTGTCAGGGGAAATTATACACTGGGGAAATTTGCCAGAATTCTTATACAAGAGTTGTTAATGGTAATTGTCCGGTTTAAATTTTCACTGGGATTGAATTGTCTAGAGGATATTTCCGTGGGGAGGGGAATCTCTCCATGAAGGCGGGGCCAGGTTTCCTAGCATTACTTATAAACAATCAGAAATCAATTTTTTAAAAATCCGTTTTTTCAACTGACTGTAAGGAGCAACATTAAAACTTAAAACGAACACAAATTATTATGTCTATGAATGGGATTACCCCGTCCTCAACACCTCACTCCTTACGCTAAAGCTTGAATTTTGTCCCAATTCTTTAAGAACGACTCCTGAAACACAAGGGTTGTTGAATTAGAACAATAGGAACCTTTTTTAAAAACTCTAAAAAACTTTAGCGCAAAGAGGGAGGTGTTGAGGAGAGGGTAATTCCCTTCATACCTGTAATAATTTCTGTTCGTTTTAAGTTTTAATGTTGCTCTTTACTTTCAGTTGAAAAAACTTGTTTTTTTTAAATTTAATGACATTCAAACTCAAACTGGTTGTAACTGGAAATTGAGAGGGCATAGCAGTTATAAAATTGAAGTATATAAACACTTGCATAAAGAAAAAAAAAATAAATAAAATAAATCATGATAATAAAACTGGATGACTAAAAAGTCGAAAATAATTAATCATTTTTTAATCATGTTTCCAAAATGAACTAAAAAGTAGCAAACATTTATTTTTAGACTATATGAATATAATAGAGAACTTTAAAATTAGCATATATATATATATATATATATATATATATATATATATATATATATATATATATATATATATATATATATATATATATATATATATATATATATATATATATATATATATATATATATATATATATATATATATATTATATATATATATATATATATATTATATATATATATATATATATATATATATATATATATATATATATATATATATAATATATATATATATATATATATATATATATATATATATATATATATATATATATATATATATATATATATATATATATATTAATTTGCTCTAAGTTATAAATGCATAAATTAAAAAAGTCGATGAGTTGAGGAACACGGGTTAAAAACATACAATTATTTTTATTTGAAGCACAATCAATTTTGAGTCTCCTTATTCTCACTTGTATTCAGAGATTCTTGAAAAAAAATTATTTTCCAATTTGTATTCCATTTTAACGACTAGTTAATTTTTTGGTCGGCTTATTATTACCAGAAAGCATTCAAATCTTTTCTGAATACGCTACTCCCAAAAAATTCGCTTTCGTACATTTAACCCCTTCCAGGGAACGACTTAAAGCTCCTACTGGTGGTCCAGCGCAGAAAGAGATGTGACTCTTCACCTCCATTTCGAACAATCCTGCGTAAGTGTGACTGCTTCCTAGCGATCAGTACTGATCATAGAGAGGTACTGGGTAAGGCTGTCCCTCCATGTGAATCGGGGTCTTCCACTGGAGCGTTTCCAGCCATGCTCAGAGGGATCAAAATTGAAAAGTTTCCTGGTGGGTGCTTCTGCTGGCATGTGAATTAAGTGGCCAAACCACCGTAGGGTCCTTACGGTGAGCTGACGAGATTTGGAGGTTTGATCCGTTAGTGTCAGCAGTCGGGTGTTAAAGACGAAGTCGTACCATTTGGTTCCTTTGTTTCTTCTTAAGAAGTTTGTTTGTTCGACATCTATGGCATCACGAACAGAAGCAGCAGCTTGCCAAGTTTCAGCACCGCAGAGAAGGACTTGCGTTAAGGTCATGTTGTAGATCCGCATTTTTCGTTTTTCGGGTGATGTTTGGCTTTGACTGCATGGAACGGCATAATCGAGCCAGAATAGACGTGGCTTTAGCGATACGTGACTGGACTTCCATTTCAATTTAGCCGTTATCCGAGACGGCAGATCCAAGGTAAGTAAAAGACTTGACAACTATAACAGTGTGCCCTAATACGTTTGAATGCCGGTGAATGGGCAGAATTACCTGCTGGTTCGACAATCATTATTTTTGTTTTCTGCCAGCTAATATGTAGTCCCACTTTCAGGGCTTCTTCCGACAATATATTGAGGGCTGCCTCAAGTTCAGCTGCAGAAGTGCATATGAGGGCAATATCATCTCCGAAGTCGCAATCGGCTAGGACTCTTTTGCCATATTTCAATGTGAATTGGAGCCGATTTGCCGTTAGATCCATGACATAATCAATCACCGCGTTGAAAAGTTCAGGAGCAGCAACACACCCTTGCCTTACACCAGTATCTATTTCGAAAAGTGGGATTTGGAGACCATTAACCTGGACAGAGCTTTTTGTATCAGTGTAGACGGCCTTGAACAGTATTTTTCAGAGGCAGTATTTGTCAGTAAGCCATTCCTTGTAGTTTCAGCCAAAGAGAGTCACAGTCGACCGAGTCAAAAGCTGCTTTAAAGTCATCAAAAGCAATATATGCTGTATGCTGCAACTAACAGATTTTCTCGATGACACGGCAAATAGTGCATATCCGCTCGATTGTGGATCTGCTGGGCATCAAACTTTCTTGCTGAATCCGGTGCCGCTTACGGATGAACTGAATGCTTGTACCAAGCAAAGTCATGGTGAATAGTTTGCCAGGAACTGACAAGAGGGTGGTTACTCTGTAGTTCGAGAAATCGCTTCGGCTACCTTTGTGCTTCCATAGAGGAAGGACTATCCCCTCATTCCATTCTTCAGGTATCAATTCGGTTGATCAGACAAGGGAGAACAGCATGCGTAGCCAAAGCAGCATTGCCGGTCCTCCGAACTTTAGCAGCTCGGCGCTGATCCCGCAGGTTCCTGGTGCCTTGATGTTCTTCATTCTCCGCAGGGCATTTTATATCTCTTCTAACGAAGGAGGATCAGGCTCTAGTGGATTTTCACATGTTGCTTGCTGAGCATACGCCGTTAGTATTGGCTCAACGTCGAGTCTTTCGGCGTTTGGTAGCTTTTCGAAATGCTCCTTCCATCAATCAAGCTGCGCGTTTTCATCCTTTAGCATTTTGCCCGAGATGGATTTTACTGCGCCTATCTTTGGTGGTTTCCCATTGCTAATGTCTCTGACATGCTTGAAAAGTGACATGACATTACCTTTTTGTGTCAGATCTTCTAGCTCTTCGGCCTTTTATCAACAAATTGTTGTCTATCACGGTGAATAACTTTGTTTCTCACCTCGCTTAGCCATCTGTAGGAGGGCATATTTCTGGACAGCCGCACTTTCCGGCGCTGTTCAATGATTTGCAGTGCTTTTTGCGATAGCCAGGGCTTCTCTGAATACATCTTCAACCAACGCTATTAGTGGCAACCTCTAGTACACCATTTTTATATATCTGCCAGAACGTGTCCGGGTCAACAAGGGTATTCAGGTATTGAAACTTATTCTGAATTTCAACTGAGTACTTTTGGCGGAATGCCTCAATTTTTAGTTCCTGGGTGTCGAACTGCGGCTGGCGTTGTTCTGAAGGCTGGGCATTAAGACACAGGTGGAAGTTCGTGGCAATTAATCTATGACCAGTATTCCCTGTCTCAGAGCAACAATTTGTTCTACAATTCGTAACCGATGAGTGCCATCTTCGGTTGACTATAATATAGTCGATTGTCTTCCGCGTTCACCCGCCATTGCTATACCATGCTGGCTTAAAGATGTCTTTCTTGTGAAACAGGGTGTTAGAAATGACTAGTTCGTGCCTAGCGCACAGCTGGAGGAGGCGGGTCCCATGTTTGTTCAAAGAGTCAAGAGCAACCGGTTGAATTGCAGATTTAAAAGCTCCACTGGGGTTAGATACAATTGAATTTATGGCACATCACGGCCAAAACATCGTGAGGGGAAATTCGAGATAGAGCACTTGTCAGAGCTGAGTAGAATTTGTCTTTTTTGTCCACTGGTTTAGCATTCGTTGGTACGGAACACAAAATAATCGACATCCTCCCATGCTTGTGGTTGATATTGAGTTGTGGTGTTTGAGGAAATTATTCGCCTTCTTGTTAGGAGCAGGCCTTAGCCGCTACCTCTACTGGAAGTTTGGCCTGACCAAATCATGCTGCGACTTGTATTGGGGATTTTTTCATTGCCTGGTCCCAAATTCCAGGGGGATAGGGAAAATTACAGCCCCCCCCACAAAAGTCGGGTGTACATGAAAAACTAAGACATATAATGAAAAACAATTGCATTGTTTTTTCAAGGGTGTTTCAAATTAGGGTATGGTGTCCAGTATGGAGTAAAGTTCTTGTTATTTCACAGAAAAACTGTTTTATTTTATAAAAACTTTAGTTTATAGTTTATACATTTTAAGCCTGAAAAAAAGAAATTATGTTGATTAGTGATTCTGATCAGGGACTGAATAGTCCTGGTAAAAATTAAACTATTTGGTACCAGGAAGTAAATTCACGCCTATGGTAAGGTTTTGGTTCTGATCCATTTTAAAAATTTGTCATTTCCAATTTAAAAAAAAGCAGTATACAGAACTAGAACACACACAGGATTTTTTTTTTTTTTGGTGGAGGTGGCAATAAAAAAATTTCGTTAGAGAGCAATAAGAAGAAAACAAATTATTTGATAATTTGAATAATAAGTACTCAGGAATTTAAGTATATTTGAATTTTGGGGCGATGAGGATGTAGCTCAGAGGCCCCTGCTGCATACGCCCCTAATACAGAATGTTAAAACTAGCTATAAGGCTCAATTAGATTGTTTCTATCAGGCATACCTCATATTTTGACAAGGGTACGTAACAGGCCAACCAACTAATTTTAATAACCAACTAATTTTCACAAGTTTACATGTAAATAAGCTGCATTCACAAGTTTAGATTTTTCTAGGGTGATGTGTTTTCTCTATATTATTCATTTGACATCTAATCATTTAATATTCATTTGAAAAAAATAGTCATATTAGTCAAAACTTGCTGTTAGATGACTATGTTTTCTTTTTAGGTTGCTCATTTAGATATCACTGTATCACCCGATATTTTAGATGACGAGACCCCTAGTGAAGTTACTGTAAAAGAGGGAGAAGCAGTGCGACTTACATGCAAGGCAAATGGCCAGCCTCAGCCGAAAATAACCTGGAGACGAGAAGATCAAAAGGAACTCACCGAGGTGCGTTTCAAGGACGAGAAAGGTGCGTTTTATAAAGAATATTAATGCCTTATAAAATAAAAACACAGAACTTTGAGAGACAGTTACTTTTTCACACTTAATGATCTTGGGAATACGACTGACGTGAGGAATTCAAAGTATTACGATCAAATAATTTCCAAACCAAGCATCCTTTAACTTAATCGGTTTTAATCGGTTACTTAATCGGTTTATAGCAGTGTTGCGTATTCAGTCGATCCTCTTCATATTACACATAAAACAGTTAGGAAGTTAAATTGATCTTGCAGAATATTGTATTTTGCTTCTTCTGTTACAAAAAAACTTAAGCTATTTGGTACCACGAAGTAAATTTAAGCCTATAGTAAGGTTTTGGTTCTGATCCAACTTAAAAATGTGTTGTTTCTAATTCTTAAAAAAAAAAAAAAACATTATACAGAATTGGGAAACACACAGGAATTTTTTTTGGTGGAGGTGACAATAAGAAAATTTCGCAAGAGAGCAATAAGAAGAAAAAAAATATTTGAAGATTTGAATATTAAGTGCCCAGGAATTTAAGTAGATTTGGATTTTGGGGCAGTGAGGATGTAGCTCAGAGGCCCCCTTCTGCATACGCCCCTGATACAGGATGTTAAAACTAGCTATTAGGCTCATTTAGATTGTTTCTATCAGGCATACCTCATATTTTGACAAGGGTATGTAACAGGCCAACCATCTAATTCAGTAACCAACTAATTTTCAAGGCGTGTTTTATAAAGAATATTAATGCCTTATAGAATAAAAACACAGAAAAAAAACTTTTCAAATTACATTTTCAGGCTTTCATTTTACCGCGTTTTCTTCAGGTTTGTCATACATAACAGTTCATTCGACTTGCTGTTTTTAACATTTCTTGCTGTGAAAGTTTTGTTTAAATGTGTGTTTTGTCTCTTTTTATTCGCTGTCGTTTCTTTTTATTAAAATTTAGTCTTCCATTGTTTTTTTCATTTCTGGTTTTATACTTCACTATCCCATTAAAAAAGATTTCCAGATTTAAAATTAGGATATCAAGACTAAAACTATTTACTTTTTAGTTTGTTTTTCTTTTCATATGTTTTTAAAAAATGGTTGATAACTGATACGTTATTTATAATTCCTGTAGATCCCGTGATTGTAAAAGGATAACCATCGGTAAAGTTTTAGAGAGGGGGTAGTGTGAAATGTATTCCTTGTAAATAGGAAATAATTTTTGCTAGAAATTTCTCAATCAAGCCCCTTCCGCTTCCTCTTCAAAATCTGCCGTTTTGCTACGCTAGTTCTAATCTAGCTGCATTTTTGAGTCAAAACTATTTTACAAGAAGGAACGTTCGCCTACATTAACAACTTTGAATTTAAATATATCCAGCGCATATTTTAGCACGTTGAACATGATTCCTCCTGTGAGAAGTTGAAGTTCCTTGAGATTTGGCATAAATTAAAACTTGTCGGTGAAATTGTAGGAAGCTTGAACTCACATGAAGGTTTATCACTGGAGATCATTTGACGTTTGGAAATTTCCTCAGTTACTGCCAAGTCTGCTTTAAGAAATTTTGGCTGCCATACTGTTAAAAAATTAGTTCTCATGAGATCAAGGTTGCCACCCCTAACGATTCATCACTATTTCTAGTGATTTTTTATATTGTCGAAGCAAACAAACCACTAAATCAGCACATAAATCGATTATTGAAGAAAATCACTAATTCAACCCAAAAATCACTAAAATCTACTTAATTTTTTTCAACTGATGGCAACCCTCCATGAGACTGATATGGGGTCAACGATGTCATTATTTTCATTGACAGTATTGATTTGATGTCAGTATCAAAATACATACATAATAACATAATATATATATATATATATATATATATATATATATATATATATATATATATATATATATATATATATATATATATATATATTATATATATATATATATATATATATATATATTATATATATATATATATATATATATATATATATATATATATATATATATATATATATACATATATATATATATATATAATATATATATATATATATATATATATATATATATATATATATATATATATATATATATATATATATATATATTATATATATATATATATATATATATATATACATATATATATATATATATATAATATATATATATATATATATATATATATATATATATATATATATCTATATATATATATATATATATATATATATATATATATATATATATATATATATATAATATATATATATATATATATATATTATCTTTATAAACGAGTAATAATTGTATATTTATGGATGTATGTATGTACGTATGTATCTATTTTTTCTCGAGAACGGCTCAATATTTTTTCGGGAAAATTAGCTTCCTGGGATATACTTGCCTAAAAAAACGATCTAGATAGCTCAGAAGCTTAGAAGTCTAGATAGCTCAAAAGAGCCTTAATTTTAGAAAAAAAAACTATGTGAGTGACGTCATTTCTATATACATCATTATGGCAATGATGTTGTCACAGTTGTCTTACTTCTGTAGAAAATTGAAGATTTTCATTTATGGAGAAGTTCGTATTAAATTGCTTAAAGAGCAAAGAACTGGTAGAATATGTCGCTATTTATATATATATATATATATATATATATATACATATATATATATGTATATATATATATATATATATATATATATATATATATATATATATATATATATATATATATATATATATATATATATATATATATATATATATATATATATATATATCTATATATATATATATATATATATATATATATATATATATATATATATATATATATATATATATATATATATATATATATACTATCTTTATAAACGAGTAATAATTGTATATTTATGGATGTATGTATGTATGTATTTTTTCTCGAAAACAGCTCCATATTTTTTCTGGAAAATTAGCTTCCTGGGATATACTTGCCTAAAAAAACGATCTAGATAGCTCAGAAGCTTAGAAGTCTAGATAGCTCAGAAGAGCCTTAATTTTAGAAAAAAATTATTTGAGTGTCGTTATTTCTATATACATCAGTATGGCAATGATGTTGTCACAGTTTTCTCACTTCTGTAGAAAATTGAAGATTTTCACTTATGTAGAAGTTCGTATTAAATTGCTTAAAGAGCAAAGAACTGGTAATTGAAAAAATGTTTGCATATATTTTAACATGTGACTACAACAACTCAAAAACCTTAAAGAAGAAAACACAAAGTTTGAAACACAAAGGAGAAACCGTTGTTAGAAATCGGACTTGTGGTGATAATCAAATATCTTTGAATAGACCTTAATATGAAAAGACATTAATTGCGTAAAGAGCAAAAACTGGTAATTACAAAAATATTTGTGTGTATTTTAAAAAGAGATTACATCAATTCCAAAACCTTAAAAAAGAGAAACCAAAAGTTTGAAGCTTGGTAGAAATCTTTGTTAGAAAAACATCATTACCGAATCTCGCTTCCTGTAAGTATAAGCAATGTCTTTATGAAACATGAAAAAAGTTGAAGAATTTTTTTTTAGTTGAGCTCAGAATCATTAAAGTTATTACGTAAACTGCAAAAACATTTGCGTTGCCTGAGCAAGAGCTTTAATGTTTTAATTCAAATTAGAAAAATTCCTGAACATTTAAAAAATAGTTTGTTTTTGTTAGATAGAATCCACTTGCTAGGTGATTAAGCTTACAGGTTTGAACGCAACCAGTTATATAATAAAAGTAGGAAGGCAAAAAATTGCAATTATTACAAATGACGATCCAATATTTTGACAAGAGATTACAACAATTCAAAAACCTTAAAAAAGAAAATCGAAAGTTTAAAGCTTAGAATATGTCGCTGTTAGAAATCGGACTAGTTTCAGTAATCAAATATTTTTGAAAAGACTGTAGTATCAAAAGACATTCAATTGCGTAAAGAGAAAAAAACTGGTAATTGCAAAAATATTTGTATATATTTTAACTTGGGACTGCAACAATTCAAAAACTTCAAAAAAAACCTTTTTGAACGCAACCAGTTATATAATGTCAGTAGGAAGGCCCAAAAAACAAAATTCGCAATTATTACAAATGATGATTCTCTATTTTGACAAGGAATTACAACAACTCAAAAACCTTAAAAAAGAAAACTAAAAGTTTGAAGCTTAGAAGAGACCGCAAAATGAAAAGATAGCAAATTGCCTCAAATCGTCTGCCGTTAGAAGATCAGTTACTAGGAGAATCCATATATAGATATATATGATGATATCATGTGATGACGTCACTTATTGCAAATGACGTTATACGGTAAAAACTGTAATGCCGTCATGTAAGTAATGTACTTCATGACATTATATGATGACGTGATGTAATAAAAATTGCAGTGTTGTCATGTTCTTATATAAGAGGAATGACGTTTATGATGTCCTGACGTACATGAAGTCATTATAATTTTTTATGTGCATAACGTCATTGTAATTTTTGATGTCATGACGTATACATGTGACGTTTATATGTGAGTAATAATTGTATATTTCAGTTCTCGAAAACTGCTCCATATTTTTTCGGGAAATTGGTATTTTGGGATATCTTCGGATGAAAAAACGATCTAGATAGGTCAGAAGCCTGAGAAGACTCGCTAAGAGTATTAATTTGTTTGAAAATGATATCATATATTAAAAATTACAATGACGTTATGCACGTGATGCACTTCATGACATCATATTATGACGTCACGTATTGTAAATTACGTCATAAAATAAATAATGCTTCGTGACATCATATGATTTCATTCATATCAGGGTCGCAGCGTTAGCTAGCAACCTAGAAAACTTACCCTTACATAAGAAACGTACCGTCTGTTGAATTGAACAAAGAAAAAAAAATATTGGAATACAACAAGTGACAATTTTCCCGAAAACAACGATTTCTACTAAGCTTCAAACTTTTCGTTTTCTTTTATAAGGTTTTGGGATTGTTGTAATCCCTTGTTAAAATACATGCAAATACTTGTGCAATTACCAGTTTTTTGCTCTTTACACAATATAATGTCTTTTTATACTGTGTCTTTTCAAAGATATTTTATTATTAAGCAAGTCCATTTTCTAACAGCAATTTCTGCTAAGGTTCAAACTTTTGGTTTTAATTTTCAAGGTTTTTGAATTGTTGTATTCCCTTGTTAAAATATACGCAAATATTTTTGCATTCACCAGTTTTTTGTTCTTTAGGCAATTTAATGTCTTTTCCCAAGATACTAATTTTCCCGAAAAAATATGGAGCCGTTTTTGAGAACTGAAATATACAATTATTACTCACATACAAAGATAGTATATATATATATATATATATATATATATATATATATATATATATATATATATATATATATATATATATATATATATATATATATATATATATATATATATATATATATATATATATAGTGTGTGTGTGTGTGTGTGTGTGTGATTGGGGGTGTATGTCAAACTCTTCCCTCAAAAAGCAGATTATGCATATGAATAACTATCATTATCGGTAATAATTATCTAAGCCATAGGATTTTTTGCAAGCGAATCTCAGATAATGTCCAATTCTCGGTGGCAGTCCTATTGTCTATATAATTAAATAAAGTAAAAACAAGTTGTTTCAACTGAAAGTAAGGAGCAACATTAAAATTTAAAACGAACATAAATTATTACGTATATAAAGGGGATTACCCCCTCCTCAAAACCTCGCTCTTTACATCTCCTTAAGTTTTTTAGTACTTTTAAAAAAGCGTCTTAGTGTTCTAATTAAACAGCCCTTGCGTTTCAGGAGTCATTCTTAAAGAATTTGGACAAAATTCAAACTTTAGCGTAAAGAGTGTGGTGTTGAGGAGGGGGCAACCCCCTTTATATACGTAATAATTTCTGTTCGTTTTAAGGTTCAATGTTGCTCCTTACTTTCAGTTGAAAAAAAACTTGTTTTCTTATTAAATTTCTGAAAGTTTTTGAAATAATGCCAGGAAATCTGTCACCACCTCCACTGCGAAACTCCCTCCAACACGTAAATATTCTCTACATTATTCAATGCCGGTGAAAATTTACCCCGGACAATTACTCTTAACCATTCTGCGCGTAAAATTGAGAAGGAAAAGGAAAGCAAGACATACAAAAAGAATTTTGTGTAAGAATTCTGGCAAATTACCCCAGTGTATAATTTCCCCTGACAAGTTCACTCCCTGGAAACTTCCCTCCCAATAAAACATTCCTCCGTGGAAAAACCCCAAGAAGAAAATTCCCCCCCCCCACTCAAAAATGTGTGCCTACATCCCAATAACAAATACTATTCACAAACAATGGGCAAATTTTACAACTAAAAGACTTTTCACCTGGGGCTGTGGGGGGGGGGGGTCATGTTATACCCAAAGTCCTTCAAAATATTCAAGTTATTGAGCCTTGCAACTCTGATGAACAAAATGACTACATCAAAATTTTGATTAGACGATGTTTGGAAAATAGGTGCGGGGGAGTGGGCCTAGTTGCCCTCCAGTTTATTTGGTCACTTAAAACGGGCACTATAACTTTTTTTTCTTTCGAATGAGCCCTCTCCCAATATTCTAGGACCACTGAGTCGATACGATGACCCCTGGAAAAAAACAAAAAAGAAATAAACACGCATCCGTGATCTTCCTTCTGGCAAAAATACAAAATTCCACATTTTTGCAGAGAGGAGCTTGAAACCTATAAAATAGGGTTCTCTGACACGCTGAACCTGATGGTGTCATTTTCATTTTCATTTTCATTGCTTGACTCTTAGGGGCTGTTTCCCCTTTTTTTGGAAAATCAGGAAATTTTCTCAGGCTTGTAACCTTTGATGGGTAAGACTAAACTTAATGAAATTTATATATTTTAAATCAGCATAAAAATTCAATTCTTTTGATATGTCTATTGGTATCAAAATTCATTTTTTTAGAGTCACTCCTTACTTACAGTCCGTTACCACAAACTGTTTGATATGTTTATTGGTATCAAAATTCATTTTTTTAGAGTCACTCCTTACTTACAGTTCGTTACCACGAACTGTTTGATGAAGCAGTTAAGATATCTGTATATAAGCTCTTAACGATAGAAGTTGGTTCTATTAAGAATTTGTACAAATCTAAATTGCTTCAGTTAGTTCCTTCAGCATCCTTTAATATCCCTTTGATCTTTTCAATCTGTCTTTCAAACTGCTTTCATTACTAGGCTCATGGCAATATTCAAGGTCCGGTTTTCATAGAAGGCGAAGTGATAAAGTGGCAAGCTGTTTCCCGACACCAGATGGGGGCATACTTATGCATTGCAAATAATAGAGTCCCTCCTTCTGTTAGCAAACGAATTATGGTCAGTGTAATGTGTGAGTATAATATTCGTTTAGAAAATTATTAATCTCCTAAAATTTTCTGTTAGTTGCCACAGATATTTTTAAGAATTAAAATCAAATAAAATTAAGGATTACAATCACATAAAGTGAAAACCTGTGTTGCCACTTATACCGCATTTTGCGGTATAATACCGCAATTGGGAGAGAAATGCCGCACATTTTTCTGATTATACCGCGTACCACAAATATACCGCGAAATGACTTTGATCAGCGCATTTATACCGCGAAATGACTTTTATCACTGAAATTATACGTAAAGGCTCGTCACACGTAGCTGATTTCGGGAACTGATTTTAGCATCAGTGGACAAATGATAGCGGTAAGAAAAATCTGTTGAAAGAAAAAATTTATTGCGACAAAACAAAAAATCATGGACACAAATAGTCAACTGGAGTTTATTAATAGTTGCATGATTGATATCAGCTTATTTCTCATTTTAGTTCTCAGCTCAGTAACTGGGTCTTTCACCACATACATCTCTGGCTGACTATTTATTTGCATTCCTATTCTTGTGATGATCATGATGAAAATAGGCGCTGATTTTGTAAATTGGCATCGAAAACTAGAACGTTTTTCAAGCTCAAACCGACACCGATTTCTTTTAAAATCGGCGCTGATTTGGAAATCAATTGCCGAAATCAGTTACGCGTGCCCAGTTCTTAAGTAATGTTACCGTACGGGAAGAGGGACAAATGTTTGCTGAAACAAACAAATGTTTGCTGAAAAGAGTAGATTAACCTGCTTCCAATTTTCTAGAGATAGGATGGTCTGGACGAGCTATTAGTGATGAAGAACGGGTGATAGTGCCAGAAAGTGGGAAAAAGATAAGAATTTATCATTGGGGACTATTCTTCACTTTTTTATATGGGGTTGGTATCTGGGAGATGTCTCTTTTCATTTTTATTCTACCTTTCTTGTTCAAAGTCCATGGTAAAATACAACACTTAAAAAATATTTATAAAGATTAGTATCCATTTGCTAGAAAAGTAGCAAGGAATTCATTGCTTTTAAAAAGTAAGTTTTTTTGAAACTAGTGACGACGTATTTGCATTACGGGTGTTAAAATATACCATAAATTATACCGTGTTTCGGTAAAAGGATACCGCAAAAACACCGCTTTTTTCATCGGCCGGCACCGCTTTTGGTATCGGTCAAGTGGCAACACTGGTGAAAACATACAACAATTTATTAGTCCTTTCTTATTTAGTGAAGCAGTGTTGCTATTTGAAGAATTTCTGTCTGTGTTAACGAACAGTAAACCATAGAGGTGGCAATTATCCAATTGACAGATATTATTTAACATCATTTTTTTTTATCTTCATGCAAGTGGCTGCTTAATTATAAATAATGATGCAGCACACTCACGTAGCTTCAGAATCCCTCCTTCTGTTAGCAAACGAATTATGGTCAGTGTAATGTGTGAGTATAATATTCTTTTAGAAAATTATTAACCTTTTAAAATTTCTTAGCTAATGGCCACAGTTATTGTTAAGGATTACAATGACATAAAATGAAAACGTGCCAAAATTTATTAGTCCTCTCTTATTTAGTGAAGCAGTTTTGTTTTTGGAGAATTCCTGTCTTATCGGTACTTATCCAATTGACAGATATTATTTAACATCAACTTTTGTCTGTCATGGAGGGCGACTTGTAGGTAAAAATCTTAAGCATAGAGGTGAGGGGCTGCATAGTTCTATTAATTGGTCAATATTTTTATATGATCAGTTTAATAGTAAAGCAATTTTTCTTCATACGAGTGGCTGCTCAATTATATATAATGATGCAACGCACTGACGTAGCTTTGGAATTACTAGTAACGTGTTGATGTTTTTAGGTAGTGCTTTGAGGTATTTTAAGGGTTACCACCACGCTAGCAAAAAGAATGAATGAGCTTACAGGCCGTTTCTTACTTTTACAAAGCAGTGGTTTTTCAGAGAATTCTCATCTGTCCTATGGAAGGTTCAAGTCAGTAAAATCGATTATAAAGAGTTCGGGTGTAATTTCACAACATCGGAGTAAAAGGGCTGCTAGTAACTGTATTAGGAAAATGTAATCAGCTCTGGGAAGGGATTCGTACTATGATAACTTGCAATTAATTTATATACAAAAAGCAGGATATTTTTTAGACAGTACACAAGCGTAGGATTTTTCTCCAGTAAAGTTTTCTTTGTGAATTTTAGTAGCAGGCTCCCCCTGTGAAATTTACTCTAGAAATCCCTATTCCCCACGAAAAATTCCTCCCGTGGAAATTCCTCTGAAAATTCCCCCCCCCCGCCAAAATCCCCCAGCCACGGAAAATTCCTCCAATCGCGGAGAGTTCCCCCGAAAATTTCCCAGTGGGAATCCCACCCCCATAGAAGATTCCCCCACCCACAATACTGAGCGGCAAAAGACAAAGTACAAAATAGGTACCTCAAAATGTCAGTCAGATATCTTAAGGGGTAAAAAAAGGGCCATATATCAAAACAGATTTAGTACAGTGGCCGGCTGGTCTCCAATCACTTTCGATTTACAAAAAAGGACTGTAAGTCTCAATTTACAATCGAATTAACATTCTCCAATATTTTAATGACCATGATGGGAGGCCGTGGATGGGGAAGGGGCAGCCCCCCTTCTATACGGAATAAATTCTGCTCATTTTGCGATTTAATGTTACTCTTTACTTTCATAATAACAGCATAAACCAGAAATATTCCCTAAAATCAAGAGGGATTAAATATCATACCTGACAACGCCCCTTCCTTAGAACTAAATCTGTATCAAACAGTTCGTGGTAACAAACTGTAAGTAAGAAGCGACCCGGCTCAATAGTAACCGAAACTCTAAAAGACGGAATTTTGATACCAATAGATACATCAGAAGAATCAGATTTTTATGTTGATTTCAAATATGTAAGTTTCATCAAGTTTAATCCTACCCATCAAAAGTTACGCGCCTGAGAATATTTGCCTTAGTTTCGAAAAAAGGGGGAAACAACCCCTAAAAGTCATAGAACTTTAATGAAAATCACACCATCACATTCAACGTACCAGAGAACCCTACTATAGAAGTTTCAAGCTCCTTTCTGCAAAAATATGGAATTTTGTATTTTTTGCCAGAAGAAAGATCACGGATGCGTGTTTATTTGTTTTTTTTTTGTCTTTTTTTGTTTGTTTGTTGTTTTTTTTTTATTTTCCCGGGGATGATCGTATCGATCCAGTAGTCCTAGAATATCGTGAGAGGGCTCAGTTGAACGGAAAATAAAAGTTCTAGTGCCCTTCCCTTTTTAAGGGACCAAAAAATTGGAGGGCAACTTGGCCCCCCCACGCTCATTTTTATCCCAAAGACACCCAATCAAAATTTTGAGATGACCATTTTGTTCAGCATAGTCAAAATCTAATTAATATGTCTTTCAGGATGACTTAATCCCCCACAGTTCCCGGAGGAAGGGCTTCAATTTATAAACTTTGCCCATTGTTTACAGGCAGTATTGGTTATTGGGAAGTATACAGGCGTTTTCAGGAGGAATTTTTTCTAGGGGGGGGGGGTGTCGGCATCGGAGTAGGGGTTGCGGGGGAGGATCTTTCCATGGAGAATATCTCATTGGGGGAAGGGACATTTCCATGTAGGGGGTGCCAGATTTCCCAGCATTATTTAAAAAACGATCAGAAATTAAATAAAAACAAGTTTTTTTCAACTGAAAGTAAGGAGCAACATTAAAAATTAAAGTGAACAGAAATTATTACGTATATGAGAGAATTCGCCCCTAGTCAATACCTCGCTCTTTACGCTAAAGTTTTTTTTAGTACTTTCAAAAGAGTTATCTATTCTAATTAACAGGCCTTTGTGATTCAGGGGTTAGTCATTCGAACAAAATTTGACCTTTGATGTAAAGAGCGAGGTATTGATTAGGGAGAAAAAATTCCCAATATACGTAATAAAAACATACAAATATAGAAATTCGTTACGTAATTTAATTCGTAAGTTACGTCAGAACAAAATTTCGAGAAAGCCAATTAGCCAAAAAAGGAAAATTAATATGCCAATTTCGTTTTAATTATTCATGTAAGGTGAGCCAAAATCAAAGCTGCATTAATTCAAAAACGTTCAGAAATTAACTAAAAAAAACAAGTTTTTTTTAACTGAAAGTAAGGAGCGACATTAAAACTTAAAACGAACAGAAATTATTCCGTATATGAAAGGGGCTGTCCCCTCCTCAACGCCTCGCTCTTTGCGCTAAAGTTTTCTATTGTTTTGAAAAAAAAAAGTTGTAAGACAGTTAGCGTAAAGAGCGAGGCGTTGAGGACGGGAAAGCCCCTTTCATATACGGAATAATTTCTGTTCGTTTTAAGTTTTAATGTCGCTCCTTACTTTCAGTTAAAAAAAACTTGTTTTTTAGTTAATTTACCTGAAGGCTCAATCAGAGTTATCATGTTTTGACATCAAAAAACATAATTTTAGGCATCCGCCCCTCCCTAACTAAAAAACAATCAGAGAGGCCTATTGTAGAGGTTTCAAGCTATCATCTACAAATGTTTGGAAATGTGTATATTTTGCCAAAGAATGATCATGGATAAAAACAACAACAAGTAAAAGAACAAGGAACTAGGACAGTGAAATTTCTTTAGACCTTAAAAATATTTAGCCTCCATATCCAAGAGCCTTCCACAGCAAACTACGCTTATAAATTAAATGAAACTTACAATAAAATAATATCTTTAAAACTGAAATTGAAAAATTAGTTTTTTATTTTTATAATGGAAAGGTTGTGTAGTCTTGTCGTTATTTAAAGATCAAGGATAAATATTTTTTTGTTGTTGTTATTTCCCCCCAACGATGGTCATGTCAAACCAAGGGTCCTAAAAGATCGGGAGAGGGCTTATTCGAACAGAAATTTAAAAGTTTAAGCACCTTTTTAAGTGATCAAACAGAATGAATGGTAACTAGCCCCCTTCTCATGCCCCTTTTTTCTCTAAAGACGTCCGAATGAAATTCCGAAATACCCATTTGGTTCATCATATTTGAAAGGTCCAATAAGTGTGCCTCTGGGGACGACAAGAAACCCACAACCCCTAGGGAAAGGGCTGTGAATTTTGTAATTTGTCCATTGTTTACAGGTAGTAACCTATTTGTTTTGGGCAAACATACGGACATTTTCCGCAGGAAGTATTCTAGGGGGGGAGTAAGATTTCCTGGGGGAGAATTTTCAGTGAGGAGGAAATTTTCTGGGATTATTTTTTCCTGAATTCATCTACAGATTTATTTTTATTTGTCTTTATTTTTCGATGCACAGTTTGATATACGGAGAGAATGTTACGGGGGATTTCATAATACAGTGGGGTATTATTAAGCAGGGGTGGTAGGTCTTTGTGTAGGCGGGTAAAATGCCAAAGTACGTTTCAATGGCCTAATTTTGAAGGCTCATTGAGCATTCAAATGAAAACTAAATGAGTTTTTACGACTTGTTGGCTAATCCTTCTTGTTTCCTACGCATATTTTTGGCCTGGGGCCTTATTATTGGTGTTGAGGGGAAGGTGGACTTTTATGTTCCTGACAAATCAGCAATTTGATTACTCCTGGAAACACAGCAATTCAAAATTTTATTTCCCTATAATTTCTATTTTTATGTGTCAATGTTTTAATTACAAAGGAAATTTTTGTAATATAATTTGTTTTCAGTAAAGCGCATGCCCAACTTTTTCTTGGCTCATATAGTGAATATTCTCCAGGTTTCCTTGTCTATGGGGTAAAAATCAAAATATCCGATTCTGATTTACTAATTCAAATTAATGGCTTTTATTTATTTCAACACCCCTAAACACTCCCTGAAAGTTTCAACGAAATCCCATCAGCTGTTTCTGGAATATTTTGGATACGCCCTACTGACAACTGGATAAACATAATATCTTAGATTGAATATTTGGACCCTTAGCCGCTCCTAAGATATTGCTAATACACATTTTTTGATAAATTAAATGCAGATAGTGTTTTCTGATTTAATTCAACATATCCTTCAGTACTCCCCGACATTTTAACTTAATACCCTTAGTCTTTTCAGACACATTCAAGAGAAACATTTTTCCTTTCCCAATGATAAATTCTGCATGTTGAGAATGGACAAATTGGATAATTTACAATCCTTCCCCTGGCGCTGTCCGGGCTGCCCTTCCCCTAAGGTGGGTCTGGTTCCCTCCAATCACTCTTAACTCTTAGAAAGGCACAAGAACTGTAATTTTTAATGAGTTCCCTCCAAAGTTTATAAGACCGCCCCTTCCATATGAAGCGCCTCTGAGAAAAAAAAATAAATAAACAAAAAATAATACAATGGAGCCTTATAGCTGCTTAACAAAGCAACGCTATAGTATTGCCTGTGGTTTGAACAGGTGAGTATGGCTTTCAGTTTCCATTCTAATTAACATCCGAAATTATCCAAGGGAAATACGTGGGGCGGAGGGGAATCATTCTGTGGGGAATTTTCCACGGGAGAAATTTTCTGCGAGGTGAACCTTTTGGGGGGATTTTTTGGGGGAGGGGGGTTTTATGCAGGGGAAAACTTTCCAGGGGAATTTTCAGTGAGGTAATTTTCCAGGGGAAAACCTATCACGTGAATTTTGACGTGATTTTCCAGCCTTGGGAGGAAATTGCAGCAAAAAATTGTTTCATGAGAAATTAATTAGCCCTGGGAGTGATTTCTGATGACAAAAAAATTTAGCTAATTTACATAAGCAATCTAACACATCAAAAATTTATATCTAGAATGATTTTCCATATATTGAGATAGTGGACCAAAGCTTAAAAAAAAATGGTTACATAACCGTTATCATGGCCGTGGTCCATACGAAAAGCAACACTGAAATAAGCTAATACACTAATACACAGAAATAAGCTAATGTACTAATTTTGTCTTAATTCCGTACGGAATACATAGATTAGCTCGTTTTCACATCTCTCATTTGTATTTTATGGTTTGTCATATTATTTATAATTTATGTGTACCACTACGAGTACTCTAGAGCAGTAGTATATGTTTCCTTTCGAATTTTACACTTCCAGGAAAATGCTAATTTTATTAGATAATGTCCCTGTGGGGCGAGATGTGGCAGCCACGCCCATTGGTATCGAGAAATCTCTGTTTTTTGTAATATCTTACTTTTTTTTCTAATGCTTTTGCTGATTTAATGAAGAAAATGATACAGATGAAAATTAGGTTGATGCTTTATGATCTAAAATTCAGATTAGAAGTTCAAGTCTCATAATTAGTTGATACTTGTTAAATATATTCCTCAATGAGCAGTTTCAATATGGGATAGAGTCCATCCAGTCAGAAGTCCATAGGCCAACTATATTAGTGGCACTTCTTAATCCCAATTGTCTGAAACCATTCAAAAACGCAATAAAAAAAATTATTTGGTAAAATTATTTTCATACGCAAGAAAATTAATTTAAAATCATTTTTTTGCAAGGTTTTTTCTTTATTTACTATCATATAAGAGCGAAGTTGACGCAGGACAGAATTATTGCTTTGCCGACTACGCAAGATATATCTAAAAAATCAGCTGAAATAAACTGAATCATGATTTCTTCCAATAATATGGAATTCTAGCAACTAGCGCGTTTCTGAAAACACAAAATCCCCAAGAAACAGGTTGTTCTCTTAGAAGCAGAAAATTCCATGCGCATTCTGCAAAGAATTGATGACTGATATGAAAACCGTGGCCCATAGGAGGAATAGCAGGTAGTTTTTGGAATTCTTCATGTGGAAAATATCCATATTTTTTATATACCTCCAAATTTTCTGGTAAATTTTAAATTTAAAAGCTACAACTACTATGCTAAGCAACAATGATTACTATAAATGTAAGGATACGGCAAAGAGTAAATTTAAAAAAAAGAAAGAAATAACTAATCTTACAACTATTTTCTTGTTTCTAGCTATTACAAATTTTATACCTATGTGAGAGAATTTTTCACGAAATATTTATCATAAAAATCGCAACAAATGACTGTGTTAAATATTAAGAGTTTTTTTTGTGTTTTTGCGAAACCACAACTACTGATGATTATTATGCTAAGCAACAATGATTACTACAAATATAAGGATACGGATGAAGAGTAAATTTGGAAACTAGAAAAAAGCAATTAATCTCACGACTATTTTCTTGGTCCTAGCTATTGAAAATTTTATATCTATGCAAGAAACTTTCAATTAAATATTTATTGTAAAAATCGCAGAAAATGACTGCGTTAAATGTTGAGAGTTCCTTCTTATGATTTTCTTTCTCTGCTGTGCTTCTATATGCTTGTTAATTAAGGGAATGTTCAAGAACTCAATTATTATTAATTGCAATCACCTATTTCTGATAATTTTCGTTCCAAGACAATGGATAGGAACAAACTATTGGCACATTTCAGTACTGAATTTGAGGAAGGGACTATAATGTTACGCCCTTCTATGTATTATTAATTTCAAAACATTTTCCAAAGGATATTTTTCAAATAAAAGTAAAGCGCCATGTTAAAACCTAAAACGAGAAAAAATAAACTCATTTAATAACTTAAATTTAAAACAAATAGAAATTACCATGAATGATATATCTAAAATTGTCAAACTCAAACAGAAACAAATTAACGTAAATAGTAACAGAATTGCAGCCCCCAGCCCTGAACCTTCAATAGGTCAGTTTACGATTCGCGCTCTACCGAAAACGACTATGTCTAAGCACCAGTTCTCTTATGTCCTAAACACCTAAACAAAAAAGGATCGTAAAAAAAAAATCAATATTACAGGGAAAATAAATTAAAGTAGATTGATTGTTTAAAAAACTTAATTGCATCAATTTTTAAAGTTTTGGTTTTTTAATGTTACAATTATATAAAGAGAAACTGTTAAAATTACATTCTGTTTTTAATAAAACACAAATGACCCATCTGTTTTCAAAAGATTTTTTGGCGGGAGGGGCTAACCCAAGGATTTTCTAATACAATTCTAAAGACAATTGAAAAAAAAACTTTTGCGCCAATTGCTCGGGGTCCTTGCACCAGCATAAAATTGTTTTGCTTATGAAGATTCTATTGACCCCGCAGCCTACGGGTGGAGTTTCAAGACATTCAGAGTAAAAAGTATTTTGGATCTTTTTCAGGAGGAACCAATGCTTTTTTTTGCCTATTATTATGCAGTGGGGTGTGCTTGACCTAAGGACACAAGAATATAAGTTTTGAGGCTATAAAAAAGTTTTCGTCCCAATTTGGACCTATTTTTTGGAGGGTCATACCCCAAATTAATTTTGCCTTTGGCTCCTCTTGGCCCGAGGATTCGGGACTATAAGTTTTAAACTAATCAGGGAAACAAGTTTTATGGTCCATTTCCTAGACCCCAAACAATCTCTTCCCTCTTAATAAAACAGGCGTTACTCTTGGTCCAGATAATGACCTGTGAAAGTTCTGAGCCAATTGACAGATAAGACTTGCCTCCCTCATCTGTTTTCACCATAAAAGCCAACTATAATCAACTGGTAAATTACCTAATTTGCTGTCCTTGCACCAGGGGCTGGGGCGGTCATTTAGTCTGATTTCGGTATTGAAACGACGATTTCGAAAAATATTGTTATTTCAAAATTTTATCCGATATATCACAGAGAGCTTTGGGGGAGGATTGGATCGCATAGCGGCAGAGGAGTGGGGCTGATAGCCCTCCAATTACATTTGATTCTTAAAAGGGAACTAAAACTCCTATTTTCCAACTAAATGACCATACTCTGAAATTCTAAGATTGTCTCTTCCATACAAAGTGGTACGGGAAAAAATAATGCATGGAAGGTACATGACTCTTTACTTAGACACCGCTAGATCGTCCCCTCAGATAATCATCTTAGGGGCTAAACTTATTTTTATCTAGCATTTTGGGCCAAAATCTATAGTAAACAATTAGTGATCTTTGATGATAATTGAGTTCCCCAACACACACTAAGTTTCACGCGCTACTTCACTTCCCTTATTACTTTGCTTTTTTGACATTAATAGCCACATCAATAAGCCACAGATCATTAGAAACGGAACAAATTGTTCTTCTCTCTTTCAGTTGTTCCCTCGGTTAAAGTGAAGAGTCAACTTATTGGAGTTCCAAAAGGATCAAAAGTGAGCCTTGAATGTGAAATCCAATCATCTCCAAAGCCTATCACTTTCTGGACTAAAGATGGTAAGAATCGCTGTTAAAGTTAATGATGGAAATGGATTAAAATAATTCATTGTGTATGCATGGATTGTTTGTGTATGTGTGTGTGCTGCACATGTGGGTTTTGTTCGTGTTTATTTCCCTTAAGGCTAATAAGTTATGGTTTAAAATCGTTCCACTGCACTTTACACAACTTTATGAAATTTCCATGAATATATCTTGTCGAATTTTAGTTCTTTAGCTTTTATTACTTAGTCTGTACACATTTTCCAATTAGTTAAATAGTTCTTGTTAGAATTTTAATTATCCAGCATTTTTAGTAATTTCAGTAATAATCAAACAGTTTGCGATAACAAGCTGTAAGTAAGGAGGAACTCGGACCTATAGTAGCCGAAACTCTAAAAAAAGAAATTTTTAGTTATATCATTATATTATATTATATTGTATTATATTATATTATTATATTGCATTATAATATATATACATATATATATATATATATATATATATATATATATATATATATATATATATATATATATATATATATATATATATATATATATATATATATATATATATATATATATATATATATATATATATATATATATATATATATATATATATATATATATATATACACATATATATATATATATATATATATATATATATATATATATATATATATATATATATATATATATATATATATATATATATATATATATATATATATACATACATATATATATATATATATATATATATATATATATATATATATATATATATATATATATATATATATATATATATATATATATATATATATATATATATATATATATATATATATATATACATATATATATATATATATATATATATATATATATATATATATATATATATATATATATATACATATATATATATATATATATATATATATATATATAATATATATATATATATATATATATATATATATATATATATATATATATATATATATATATATATATATAATATATATATATATATATATATATATATATAATATATATATATATATATATATATATATATATATATATATATATATATATATTGATAATAACGCCTTTTAGCTTGATTCGACTTGAAATCGATGAGTCTGACAATTTTTTCTTAGCTTGTTAAAACGCTGAGGAAAATAGCGACTTTAAGAAAGCAGGTTATTTTTTACTTTTTAACAAAAATTAATATTGCTTTGCTTTTTGAAGTTTTTTGTTATATTTTGGAATTTTTTTTCTATATTAGCCTACGGCCAAAGTGAATTTTATTGTCGAGTAAATAATGTGGCCATTTTACATAACAATTTATCGTCGCCTGTGAAATAAATAAAAAAATACAGTTAATAAAACAAATAAAAGTTAAACAAGAAAAATAAATAAAGTAAAATAAATAAAACAAACAATGGGGAACAAAAAAATTAAATACAATAAAATAAAATATATAAAACAATTAAAGTTAAAAAATATACTACTTTGCAATCAACTCAGAAAGTAAGAATAACTACTAATAACATTTTCTTCTTATATTTTACATTTCTTCAAAATCGCAATGAAGATCCATGGAAGCCCATGGAGACCAGCAAGGCAGAAGTAATGAAGACCAATGATTTATTTAACCTACTTAGATTAAGGCCAATTCACAATGATATTTAACAAATACTGAGATTTAGCTGGTGCTAATTTGAGCCAATCGTGTTTTTCGTAGAATGTCTAATTGGCTGAAAAATCTTATGGAAAATTCTGATTCGCTCAAATTGGCGCCAGTAAGTTATGGGTATTATTAAAGTCTTATTAGTGACATCTTGTTCTTTTGAATATACAAATTTTGCACTGTTATACTTTTTTGGTCGTCTACAGCATTATGTAGTCTGAAATCCTGATTTATCTCGTTTTGGCGCCGTTGATAATGTACTTTCTTTTATTCTGTTTGATTTCCCATTTTGCTGAATTACTCTTGCTCATTCAAATCTGTAGAATTCTTACTAGAATCTTTACTTATGCAGGAGAAATAATCGTGACAAACCAGCGATTAACCTTGGATGAAACTCAGACATCCAATCATGATTATCATTATGTGCTTTCTTTGAGGATTCAAGGTTTTCTTCCATCGGATGCTGGAAAGTATGAATGCCATGCTAAGAACGTCGTGGGAGAAGGGAATGGAACTATAAAACTTTACGGTGAGGTTGATTAAATCCCCTGATTGTAGATTATTAAAAGGACCTCCTGGAATGCGAAGAAGAAAATTGACTACTTTTTTAGGGGGAAAGTTGAGTACATTAAACTTAAATTAATTTTTAATTAAATATTTAATGTACATTATTTTTTATTTTCGTACGTGTTTGGGGTCAAGTATGAACGTTGGATCGATTCGTCAAATCCATTTATCTATGTTTATTCAGCTAAGAAAGCTTAAGAGGGCAATCTTTCTTTAGTTCTTTCTTGAGTTCTTTAGTACCATAAACTACATTCCTTTGATCTTGCTTCTTTTATCAAAATTAATTTTACCTTTACTTAGGGCTCTACTTGGCCTCGAGAAAAAAAAATTGGAAAATATTTTTCCCCTCCTTCAACACTAGACATTTATTTTGATCATCTCATCCAATCTGTTGTGGATATGATATATCGTTAAATATATGGATAGTTAGATAATTAGGCCGAGGCCAAAAATCTTGCTCTCGAGATTGCACACATTTGAGCCGAACTTGCGGAAATTGTCACCGAACAGCTTAAGAAGTGTAACCGAGAATACACAAAATGAAACCGAAATTGCAAAAAAAGTTGCCGAAATTATTAGTAAAGAATCATACACATCAATAAAATCGTTTTGCCTATATTTACAAAAATGAAGCCAAGAATGCAGGATTGACACTGAAATATCCAAGAATTATGACCAAATGCAAAAAATGGGGCCAAGATAATAAAAAAACAGCCGATATTCCCACAAATAAAATTATATATATTATATAAAATTATATAAAATTATATAAAATTATATATATATTCTATATATGCATATAGAAAAGGTGGTGCTGAAAATTTCGCAAATTTCGCCAAGAATGCAGGAATCGGAAACTTAATCCCTCCTTTTGCCAACCTTGTAACTCCTCTTGTCAATTTCTGTTTATTTGCCAGTTTTATTTTGAATTTCAAGTTTTATTTTATATATACCTTATCCCATCGTAATATTTCTTAGAAATAGAGCTGGGATTGCACAACACGACAATTCCTCTCTCTTTATCGCTTTTAGAAACAAATTCATAGGCAGCGCAACAGCGCTGCCTAAATAAAGATTGAAGTGGGCACAATGTATTATTTTTTTTACCAAGGTACTTTGTATAGAAGGAATTGTCGTAAAAACTTTGAAGGAAGCTCGTTCGATTGGAAATATAAATTTCTAATTAACTTTTTAAGATTTAAAGGTGATTCGAGGAGAACCGCGCCCCCCTCCCCATCCATCATTTCCCCAAATATATCCAATCAAAATTTTTAGATAGTCATTTTATTCAGCACAGTCGAAGGGTCAAGTAATTATGTCTTTAGGAATGGCAGCCCCCCCCCCACAGCCCTCAGGGAAAGTGCTATAAGTTCTGTTTACCTTAGATCCTCCAGAACCAAAAATGGTGTATAGGGCGTCTGCGAAGCCTCGCCAAACATCTAGGAACTGAGCTGCAGCCATGAAATCCTCCCACTTTGGTTGAAGAGAAAGCTCCCCACTTCTCATATCCCGGTCCTACTGCCGTCGTATAGTGTGTCTTGGTCGACCTCTTATGCATCTCCCCTCAGGGAACCACTCATATAGTGTTTTTGTGTGTCGATCCTCTGGCATGCAAAGGAAGGGACCAAGGTAAGTACATCTCCTACGCATCAGGAGGTCAAAAAACTAATGACTAACTGGCTTGCCGACGGACTTTTCCTACCGTCAGCAAGCCAGTTACTTTTGTTTATGTTGGTGACTTTTTCCTACCAAAATATGTTCAGGATCCTTCTAAGACACATTTTATCAAAAACTAGGACATGTTTTTACAGTTGAACGTTTGATTTCCAGTATTCGCTGGCATAGAAGAGAATGGACATCACATTGCTATTTAGGAGTCGGAGCTTTAAGCGCAGAGAGCATTTACTGCTGCACCAGACTGGTTTCAAATTGTTGAAGACCCATGTTGCCTGTCCAATTCGTCTATTGACTTCATTAGCTATTTCACCATCATATTCAATCCAGCTCCCAAGATACTTGAATCTTTGGACCTACTCAATTGCTTTGTCTTTGCATTTCAAAATCAGGGGAGAGTCAGATGCGGCCATGCTCTTTGTCTTACTAACATTCACCGTAAGTCCTACTTTCTCGGCCTTCTCATCTATGGTGTCGATTAGCAGCTGCAGTCACTGTTTGGCTTCTTTGAGAAGAGCAACGTCTTCTGTGAAGTCCAGATCAGAGATTTGTCCGCTTCTAATCTTCACTCCACAGCCTGAAGACTGTCTCAGGATTTAATCCATTACAATGACAAACAGGAACGGGGATAAGACACTTCCTTGTTTAATTCCAGATATTATCTTGAAAAAATGCATGTCCCCGTTTTCTGTGGGTACACAGCATTCACTTTCTTCATAAAAAGCCATTATCATTTTGACTAGTTTATCAGGTACTCCGTAATACTTATGCATCTTCCATAGAGTATTTCAGTCAATAGATTCGAACACTTTTTCAAAATCAATGAAGAACAGGTACAGCTTTTTGTTCCATTCCCTTGAATCCTCCACCATCAGTCTTAAAATGAAAATAAGATCAGAGCAAGACCTACCATGTCAGAACCCGTAGTGCTCTTCTCTGAGAAGTAAATCTAGGGTTTCTCATAGGCGTTCTAATATGACTATGGTTAGTATTTTGCAAGGCACAGACGTTAGGCTGATGCCCCTCCAGTTGTCACAGACTAGCGCCTCGCCTTTCTGGAAGAGTATTACCAGCGCATCTCTAGTAGAATCTTTTGGGACTTTTTCGCTGTTCCAGATGGCCACTAGGCGAGTAGTCCAAGTGGTTGTACAGGCTCGAAAAGACACCTCCATCATCTCTGCCATGATTCCATCGACTCCAGGTGCCCTTCCATTTTTAAGATTTTTCACAGCTGCCGTCACTTCTTCAGTGCTTGGGGGGGGTCATCATTTGCGTCAATTTGTATAAGCGGTGTATCAGGTACTACTTCTGGATCGTTAGGTCTAGGTCTATTTAATGCTTTCTCAAAATGCGAGGCCCATCTCCCGTCAGATATCTGTGGATCCGAGATTACATCCCCATTTTCATCTTTTACAAGGGATGCTCGGCTTTTTTTCTTTCCGAATATCTCGGTTTTTAGACGATACATCATTTTCGAGTCTCCTTTCTTAGCAGCTTTTCTGCAAGTGCTGCTTTCTCCTCGATAACGTTTCTTTTTTAACTGGGCTTTTTGTTCAGGGCTCGACTTATTTAGGACAAGTGTTCGGGTCTCTTTGCGTTTACTTATACATTTCCAGGTGTCACCGGATATCTATTCTTCTTTCTTGTTTTTCTTGAAGTCAAGACTAGCCTTTGTGACGTTATGATATGCACTTTTCAATAAGGTCCATATATTTTCAACACCAGATTCTTAAGCTTCATCGAGCAGGTTTAATGTTTCAAACTTGTTATTTAGTGGTATGCAGAAGCTTTGGTGGATATCATGATCTTTCAGCTTAACAGTGTCAAACTGTTTGTGTGTTGTGGTGTTGTTTCTTGGCTTCTGAGCTTTAATTTTTACTTCGTCTATCATCAAAATGTGATCTGAATTCATATCCGCTTCTCGAAAGCCCCTCACGTCAAGCAGGCTACTTCTTCAGCGTCTCGATAAAAGGAAATGGTCAATTTTATTTTTTGCCTGGGTGTCGGGGGACACCCACGAGTATTTGTGAATCGTTTTATGCCCGAACATACTACCGCCTATGACCAAGTTGTTGCTTAGGGCATAGTCAATTAGGAGTGCACCGTTTTCATTCATATATCCCATACCGTGTGGACCCAGAACTTCAGGGCAGCACTGACGATCCGCACCGACTTTAAAATGTAGATTGTCAACAACACAGAGCACGTCGTTCCTGGGAACGTCTTTGGTGACCGATTGTAACATGTTGTAGAAAGCATCCTTTTCCTCATCATCAGCTTTGGTGGTCAGAGCATAGCAGGCGATGATGGTCTTTTTGTATGATTAGATGCGAAGCGAGATGTCAATATATGTTGGATAACTGGTGTCTAGCTCGCCATTACTTTAAGTACAAGTGGCAACATCTTAAGTCCTACACCAGCGCAGTGAATGGAAGGGTGACAGCTGAATACCATAACATACCCATCACCACACTTTTCTATTCCATTACCAGTCCACCTTGTTTTACTGAGGACGAGCATATCGATGAGGTATCGTCTCATCTCTTTAATAATTTCTTCTCTCAAGGATATCTGGTTCATGGTTTTCACATTCAAAACACCCATCTTTAGGTTCAGTTTTGCAATCAAAAATCACTTCCGGGGGCATGCGGAGGTCATTATCTGGGGAGGGGATGTATGCGAGGCTGTTGTAGACGTTTCAGTTGCAGTTGTTTTCTCCCCTGAGGGTTGCCACCTCAAGGTCCTGGGTGTGGGTCGTAAACCCATAGCCCAACCTTCCTCATTTAACGGACTTGGGACCGTCACGATCCCAGGTTCCTTACACGGCTGAGTATTAGTTGCCCATTATTAACATATCAAGTCTTATGGAAGGGGTGTTCGTATAAACTCTGAAGAGGCTTCACTCAATTGCAAATCAGTAGTTCTAGTGCCCTTTTTAAGAGGTAAAAGTGATTGGAGGACAACTAGCCCCCCCCCCACCCTCAAAACCTCTTTTCCTGAATGTATCTGATCGAAATTTTGAGGTAGCCATTTTTTTCAAAATAGTCCAAATTTCATATAGCAAAGCCCCCGGGGTTGACACAACCTCCCAGAGCCTGGGGACAAGGGCTGCAGGTTATGCCCCGGGGACATATAAGGTTTTATAGAAGGGTAGTCGCATAAACTTTGGAGGAGGGTCATTTGATTGGAAATTGAAAGTTCTAGTTTCCTTTTTGAGAGTCAAAAGTTATCGGATGACAACTAGCCTTTCCCACGCCCTCTTTTCCCCAAATATATCTGATCGAAATTTTAAGATAATCATTTGGTCCAAAATAATCCAAAGATAATATATCAATGTCTACAGGGTTGACACAACTCCCCAGAGCCCAGGGATAACGGGTGTAAGTTTTGCCGCGGGGACAAATAGTTTTTATGGAATAAGTGGCCGTATTAACTTTGGAAGGGGCTTATTCAATTGAAAATCGGAAGTTGTAGTGCCCTTTTAAGAGTTAAAAGTGATCGAAAGGAAACTAGCCCCCTCCCCCACGGCTTCGTTTCCCCATGTGTATCCGATTAAAACTTTGAGACAGCCATTTTGTTCAAAATGGACCAAAGGTCAAATAACTATGCCTCATGGGTTGACAAACCCCCCCGCAGTCCCCAGGGAAAGGGCCGTAACCTTATGCAATTCGCCTATTGTTAACATATAAGGTTTTTATAGAAGGGATGGTCAAATTAAATTTGGAGGAGGCTCATTCGATTTGAAATTGAAAATTTCTAAACGAACAGAATCTAGTAATTTCTGTTTGTTTTGAGTTTGAGTAGAATAACAATTATATTTTCGGTATTTTATAAGTTCATTGTTTGTTTAATTTTTTGTTAGGCCTGTTTTAATCTATAATGAGGATACAAGGGGGAGCAATTCCCAGTTCATATATTTATTAATTTCTGTTCGTTTTGAGTTTGAGTTGAATATCAGTTGGATTTTTGGTACATCATAATATTCATTATTGGTTTTATTTTTTTTATTAAGTCTAGTATCTATTTCTTGTAACTTTAATATCTGTTTTTAAACTATATTACGGGTACAAGGAGGAGAAATTCCCAGTTCATTTGTCTATTAATTTCTGTTCCTTTTGAGTTTGAGTTGAACATCATTTTGTATTAAGTCTAACATTTGTTTCGTTTAACTTTTAGTTTATTGTTTCGCCTATTGTTAACGTATAAGGTTTTTATAGAAGGGATGGTCAAATTAAATTTGGAGGAGGCTCATTCGATTTGAAATTGAAAATTTCTAAACGAACAGAATCTAGTAATTTCTGTTTGTTTTGAGCTTGAGTAGAATATCAATTATATTTTCGGTATTTTATAAATTCATTGTTTGTTTTATTATTGTTAGGCCTGTTTTAATCTATAATGGGGGTACAATGGGGAGGAATTCCCAGTTCATATATCTATTAATTTCTGTTTGTTTTGAGTTTGAGTTGAATATCAGTTTGATTTTTGGTACATCATAATATTCATTATTGGTTTTATTTTTTTTATTAAGTCTAGTATCTATTTCTTGTAACTTTAATATCTGTTTTTAAACTATAGTACGGGTACAAGGAGGAGAAATTCCCAGTTCATTTGTCTATTAATTTCTGTTCCTTTTGAGTTTGAGTTGAATATCATTTTGTATTAAGTCTAATATTTGTTTCGTTTAACTTTTAGTTTATTGTTTCGCCTATTGTTAACATATAAGGTTTTTATAGAAGGGATGGTCAAATTAAATTTGGAGGAGGCTCATTCGATTTGAAATTGAAAATTTCTAAACGAACAGAATCTAGTAATTTCTGTTTGTTTTGAGCTTGATTAGAATATCAATTATATTTTCGGTATTTTATAAGTTCATTGTTTGTTTAATTTTTTGTTAGGCCTGTTTTAATCTATAATGAGGGTACAAGGGGGAGGAATTCCCAGTTCATATATCTATTAATTTCTGTTTGTTTTGAGTTTGAGTTGAATATCAGTTTGATTTTTGGTACATCATAATATTCATTATTGGTTTTATTTTTTTTATTAAGTCTAGTATCTATTTCTTGTAACTTTAATATCTGTTTTTAAACTATAGTAGGGGTACAAGGAAGAGAAATTCCCAGTTCATTTGTCTATTAATTTCTGTTCCTTTTGAGTTTGAGTTGAATGTCAATTTGTATTAAGTCTAATATTTGTTTGGTTTAACTTTTAGTTCATTGTTCATTAAAAATTCTGGAGTTTTTTTTGCTCTGCTCAAGACATAGCTTCACTCTTCACTTAAAAAAGCTAGTTTTTTATTTCATTTACAAGGTAATAGTCCAATTTCTTAACTTATTTTCTTATGTAATTTTTTAGACATCATAAGCTTCTCCCCCAATGTTCTTTCCCATCTTCTATTTCTGCCTTCTTGTTTATAAAGTCATTCTGGCCCATATAGTCAGAGATGTTGATGAAAAAGCAAAAAGACTGAAAAAAAAATAAAAAAATGACCCTCTTAGCGACCTCTCCATCCTCGTCATCTTTTGTAAATGCATAACTGTCAATCCTGTTCTAAAATTTTAATCTAATTTTTAACTCTACAGAAAAGATTCAAGAACTCACGTTAGAGGTAGCAACCTCCTTATTTTGGAGGCCTCAGTGGAGAGAACTTCGTGAAAAAAATGTCTAAGCTGGAAGACCTTTTTCGCTTCTTGAAAAAAGGTCTTAGCGAAGAGAACTTCATGATAGGACTTCGTGAAAAAAGGTCTTAAGTGCGAAACATGTCACTAAAGTAACTTCAAAAGATTAGAACATCGCGACGATGGTTAAATGAATATGGTGTAAGTTTATTACCGAGAACAACGGAGTCTCCAAAATTTCACTGTCAGTAAACGCCTATCGTTGCAAGAATTTATCACTTGATTTTTCAATAAAATTGGTAAAATCAGTGAAATTAAAAATTCGAAGAGAAAAAAGATAGACAATATTCACATTGTATGGTAAAGCAGCAATATCACCTAATTATAGGATTAGGGATTATTATTTTTGGAAATTTCTTCTCCCCCTCCCCTTCTAGATGGATTAATACTTTTCGTGTATATCGTAGTTCTACCTTTTTCAATGTACTGAAAACTTATTTTAGTCTTAAGTTAAAAGAGAATTAAGCAGGAAGTTGTTACGAAAAATACGAAACCTGAAGCCTGATTGATGATTATGATTCGTTGTGACCATCGTTGGCTCCGTTGCTGGTTTAGTAATTTTAGCGAGATAATTGAAAAATGAAAAGTTATCAAGTCTTCCAAATGGTAGGGGTTTACTGATAGTGAAATTTTGGATACTACCGTGCCCCTAGCAGCAAACTTACATACAGTCCGTTCAACCACCGTCACGATATGCCAGTCTTTCGAAGTATGTTAAATTTCGGTGGCGTGTTTGCCACTTAAGATATTTTTGCAGGAAGTCCTCTGTGCTCTCCGCTAAGGCCTTCAAAGTAGGGGGATCATCGCCTCTAACGGGCGTTCTCGAATCTTCTTAGGGAAGTAAACATGAAATTCGGTAAAAAAAAAAAAGTCCGAAAATGACTGATAACTGTCCAGATGCTAAACATTACGAGGATGGAAAGATCGCCAAGAAGAGGATCAAATAGTCGTTTTCACTATCTTTTTTTTCTTTTTCATGAAAATATCCTTTTGCATATGCAAGAATAACTTTGCCAAAAAGAATATCAAACTATAACAATATTTTAGGGAGAGGTTTACGACTGTTTTTGCAAAAAAAAAGAATCGTAAAGATAAATAAAGAATGCAATTAATACTTCATAACGTTTTCTTAAAAGTATAAGAAAGAGAAATTGTTGTGTCCTGCAACCTAAACACCATTTCTAAGAAATGATATGATAAAATAATAATCCTATGATTAAAATTTTGAATTTCAATCAGAACTCAAAAGGTAAAACAAAAAGTAACAAAAGGAGCGACAGATCGAAAAATCTCGGCTTCAATTCCTCCATTCTTGGTGACATTCTTCGCAATTCCTAGTGACAATACCTGCATTAGTGGCTCCAATTTGTGCAATCGCAGGCACAAAATTTTTTGCCTTGGTAACATTTAGATATTTCTGAGTGACCTGTTTCTTATGAAAACCTCGGTTCCAAAATTATTTTCCTTGACTTCATATAATGGAATCCCTGGTTTGCAAGAAAAACCGACGAAAAATGTGGTTGAAAAAAGTAGCAACCTGGGCTACATTTTCTTGTAGTCTCAGAGACATTTTGTGCTATTTTTGTATCTTTGTTCACGTTCAACTTACATTCATTCGGCCTTAATTTTTTCATAGAAAGAAAATTGTCTCTCGACAAATTTTTCTCAGTAAATCGCGGCCGCTCAAGTTACATCGTTTAAACGCATATTGAGATAGATGACAATAATTCTTCGAGCAGCTGAGCTCTGTTCTACACCGATAGGCAGTGGAAGCAGTGGGTCCAGGCCTCTAAACTCTAGCCTAAAGAGACAGAGCTGTTTTGTAAATGATTTCCACTTTTGGAATATGGAGTAATCTCCATAGGCCTATAGTGAGTTAACGTAAAAATTGTTGTTGGTAATTACATAGTAGATCGGAGTAAATAACTTTTCTCCGGACGAGTTCTCTTTAATATTTCAAAGAAAGTAATTGAGCTGTGTCAATAAGACTTCTAAGAATCAACTCAAGTATCAACAGGTGGAAATTTCTGAAAGTTTTATGCATCTAGATTAAAACTTTCTTTTCAAATATTGACAAACTTTTTTCCGGAAAGCGAGTGTCCACCCTATTTGGATTTGTGCGAAAAGTGATTGTTTACCCTGCTATATAATTATCTACTAGAATTTTTGTATCAGCTCAATTTTGAATCAGCTCATCTATATTTTATAATTGAGGCTATACTTGTGGACCACATTTGCCGACCTGCGTTAATCACCCATATATATGGTTTTTTGAACGGTTACATACTTTCATATGTCATGTGCATTAAGTGATGTACACCATAAGTGGTGATAATGTGCTAATATGCGAGTGTGCAACGTTTGACAGAACAAGTGGCATCTAGAGGCCAGACAAACATTCGGGTAATTTTTAATCTATCGTATCTAGTGGCGTCATCAAAGTACCTTGAAAAAGTATCTTACTATGACAACGAGTTATCCTCAAATGAATAATAATGTATATTTGAGAATGTACGGATCAGTGGCTGCTGTCCATAAGCTCACTTAAGTGGTTATTTTCAAACGTCAAAGTCTACTGAGATAAGACTTTTATTCTAAGAGATGTTATTTAATACATTAATTAACATAAAGGGGGGGGGGGGTAGAGACACGTCACACGCTTATAATTACTTATGTACGTCTTATTTGTTTGTGAATTTTGAATTAATTTTTATTTACATTTTCCCCGGGGAGTATTTGAAGGTACTATTTTTCTTTTGTAAAGTTTCTGCAGAAACATTTTTGTTTCACATTGTCTCTCTTAGAACAAATTGCTCAAAGATTATCTTTAAAGCTCACGAGAAATCAATCCCTTCTGTCGACCTAAAGTTTGTTCAAAATGAGCATGTAGCTTATAAATTCTGAAGAATTTGACGAAAAAATTTAAGCACTCAAACATTTGAGTCAAATAAAATGTCAGAATGATATTTATTTAAGTTTAACGTTCAATTTGGGCCAACATTGGTAGCCTACATACCAAGAGTTTAAGCTAAACATATGTTCTATTTGATATCCTATGGTAGCACAGTGGATTGATACTCTAATTGACAATAAGGAGCCCAGAGATAGATCCTCGCAGCAGCAAGGCTGGGCGACAGTCTTGCCACTTGTCCTTGCAAAAAAGACCCAGCAATTCAAACATCAATTCTTCACCATATATACCAGCAATCGCACTGGAGGATATTTATCCTTATCCTTCTTCTATCTGAGTAAAAAATTCAGAGAAAAACTTTAAATAAGGAAACGAATCGCAAAATTCCTCTTTCATAAGAATCAGTGGCAATGGCAAAAACCTAAATCGAAATTTGAAAAGGGAAGTGTACAAAATATATCCGTTATTCATCATAGAATGCCTGAAAAGGCCTCACAGAATGCCCATTTCTGTTCGAGCCAGAAAAAAATAATGGGGTGGGGGAGGGGGAATTTTCAAATCGGGGAACTCTCCTGGATAGAGCCCTGTGTAGAAATTATAATAAATATACTAGCTGCTTGATAATTTTTATTTTTTACTTTCTTGAAAGGTCAACAAAGAGCTGATTCTAACAACGTTGGTACTTTCAGGTAACATTATAAATTAGTCTTTTCTTCTCGAGCAAGAATTCTTAGAATAGTTTTATAAATAGGCTACTAGCTGCTTGATAATTTTTATTTTTTACTTTCTTGAAAGGTCAACAAAGAGCTGATTCTAACAACGTTTGTACTTTCAGGCAACATTTTAAATTACTCTTTTCTTCTCGAACAAGAATTCTTTATTTGAATAGTACCTTAACGCAATGTATCACGACATTTATTCAGTCATAAATTGCAATTCTTTGCAATCCTTTGCAATTCTAATTTGAAATGTTATTAATTTATTTTCAGAAGCCGTCATCCCGCTCACAAGACCCACAACAAATTTGTTTTTCCCGACTGCTCCTACACATGTGACGAAGAAAATAAGATATCCAAAGACAGCTTATCTACCACCATCAACAGTGTCATTTGAAAGTCAAATCCAGAATACTGATCATTCCACGTTCAATAAAGCAAATATTTGGTCTCGGATTTTGTCCCAAGACAATGGCGGATGTTGTTTAAGACCTTTTCAGAGAATAGCTTTATTCGCCTGTGTTATTTTACTGATCCTCTTTTAAATGTGTGTCTTCCAATTTTTTTTATTTATTTCTTACTTATTATAAATACTGTTAATTTGACATTGTTTTGTAGACAAAAACAAATTCTTTCCTTACGACACTGTAAAACAAATAAGCAAGTTTTTTTCAAATAAAAGTAAAGAGCGATATATAAACTTAAAACGGACAGATATTGCTTATATGAGGCGTGTAGCCCCCCTTCTCGAACCTTCACTCTTTGCTCCGAAGATTCACCGGTACTTCACTGAAGGTATTTTTGAACGTTACGAGTATAGTTAGTGGGTAATTATAAGTGTTTTATCAACCGATTAACTTCCAAAAATTTAAAAAGTGTTTTTTAACCTTGTTGGAGGTGCTGACCCCTACAAGTTTCATAAGCGCTTTAATCAGACCCTGAATAAAAGAGAAAATCAAACACCATTTTTTTCAAATTTAAAACACTGGTATATAAACCAAGGTGCACAAAACAAACATTTTCACGCAATTGATTATAATGAACATTTAGGCTACTGTTTGTTGCAAAAAAAAGTGTGACTTCTGTTGTTGCCTTTCAACGACAACTTCATAAATGTGTGTCTCTGTCTATGCAAGTGCCACTTTATGTCATTTTCACAAAAAAGTCAGTTTCTTTTCTTAATTTAATGTCTAGAATTTTTGAAAGGGATTTCTCGCATAGATATGTTTTTACAAGCGGTATTGAACACCCAAAAGCTTTCATTACAAGAAGTCAGTATGTTACTATTTATCGACACCAAGACATTAAGAATGCTGTTGTTCGTTTATTCCATAAAGGTAGCTTTTTTTTGAAAAGCTACCGTTTTCTTCAACTTCTGTGATGCTGACTTGACCACCTCGCATCCAGAGGCGGCCTTACTGGTGCGTAGGGCTTTTTGCAGCCGCCACAGCGTGGGGCCTGACGTTGTGGTGATAATGTAACGGGAACAATAACAATTTAGCCTCCAGCGGGAGTGGTAGCAATGTGATTCATAGTGTTCAGGAAGCTTGTGGTTTCGAGAAGACGTCAGATAATAACCACGCAACGATGAAGATTGCTGCATGCGTTCTATCCCTTATAAGTTATTCTTTGATCAGACAGTAGATTTTTCCCCACGGCATTTTGCGTTGTAAAAAATGAATGTATTATGCGTCTAAAAACGCTTCCGTGCTCCAGTAAAACAAAAGTAAAAGATAACTTAAACTCAGTTAGCTTAATTCAGCATTAAGAAGGCAAGCGCAGAAACGTTCTATAATGTTAACTTACGATGTGAAAGTCCAGCGTGAAAACGTTGTTATATGCGTATTATTTTTTTTTATACTGGGAAACAGGGCAGGCGGGCGAGCCCTGTTTGGCCTTGACTGCACGCTTATTTGCCTGCATTTCCAGGTGACTTAACGGTCATGTGTCAATTCTAAAACATGGCCAACCTGCCTCAGACTCCAAGCGGGCGTGCCTTTCCATTAGCTAAGACACAAGTATCTGTACAATTTGAGAGTCATAGCTACTCCGGCCGTTCGCCAGTGCCGTTTACCAAAACCCTTTGAGAATTGTAGGTATCCCCGTTCGCCTGCGAGTACAGGGGACTTGTCTGTCATGTGTCAATCCTAAAACACGGTAGTCCACCTGAGACTCTAAGCAGGCAATCCTTTTAGGTTTAGGTTACTTGTTCGCCTGTGAGTTCAAACAAATTCAGTCCCCCCTTTTGCATACAAGTCCAATTGACATTGCCCGTAATGAGTCAAACCAAAATTCTCGATCATCCCTTAGTTATATAGCTATCTACCTTAGTTCTACCCTAGGATGGATGGATGGATGATAGACAATATCTAACAACAAATGAAGACGACATAATTGTTTATACAATCCTGAAAAAAGCTTATGCCAGCTTTGCCTCTCACTCAGACTACATGTCTTGGCTTTGTCTCTAATTAGCCAATGACTTGATGGCAGCTTGATTCGAATTCAAGATGCCTAACAAAGCACCTTAAATATGCTGTACTAGAGAATATTTCATAGAGAATATGTAGTTCACACATTTAATCCTAATTTTTAATACTTTTGCAAGTTTTGACGGTAAGATTTTTATTGCAATTAAATAACAAAAAAAACTTTACGAAAAAGAAGTTTTTCAAAGTCAAATAATGGCCATGCCCAGCAAACTTTGTACTTTCTAAGATACGTCCGCTTCGCTATGAAATAAAATGTAAAAACCAAGGACTGCACTAAAAATTCTCATCTGACGGCAAAAGGTAAAAATCACCCTCGACACGGTCGATGTGGCCCAGACAATCCTAGCCTTCCCAGAATGCGACGTAAAAGATTTCAATACAAAGTAAATCACCCTTTTCGCCCCCGTCAAACCAGTCGTTTCAAAAAAATCTTTAACTCAGGGATGAGTCACCGAACAGCTTAATAGCATATAAACTAATTAGTCCATCTGGGAGAAAAATATTACGCTAAACGGAAAACACCTAGATTACAAAGTTGAAAAAACGGGGGGAGGCACAGGGAGTCCCAGAGTGGGGGTATATTAAAATAACAAAAGAAAAGGACATTTATCTTATAAGTAAGACCAAAAGGCCCAAGAAATGGGTTTTGACAGTTTTACAACCGCTGGCCCTGCTCTACATAAAGGGTGGCTACATTTTGGGTATCGCCGCCGTATTTTCCACGGCTTTTTCTATGAAGTCTCTCGCGAAGTTGAAAAATTTCTCACGTAATTGCAATTCGTAACATATTTGGCCCTGTTAGCGCAGGGCCCCGGAAGGCGCGGGACCCGGTGCGGTCACACCACTTGCCACTCCCAAAGGCTAACACTGCTTGCATCTCTTTATTGGAAGGATATCGACCTGCAAAGATATCAGTTAAGTATGCCAAAATGAGAAAGAATGCAGAATTTTTAAGCAATCTGCATGATAATGTTGTTGTTCTTGCAAAAGCAGGGCTAACTCCAAACGCCTGGCAAAATACGGTTCATCTTCTGTCCGTGAAAATGCCACCGATTATTACAATGGTGAAGAAATACCTTGAATTCAGATTAATATTCTTTAAAAAGCACCTTAAACATGCAGTGCTTTAGAGTATATTTTCACACGTAGTTCACACATTCAATCGTAATTTTTAATCTTTTTGCAAGTTTTGAGGGTAAGGTTTATATTACAATTAAATAAAAAAAAACCTTATGAGACAAAAGTTTTCCAAGACAAGTAAGGGCCATATTAAATTTAAAGTCATCAAAAACTTAATTCCTACAATAGTTCAAGCTCGAGACGACCATAAATTACTATTAAAGTATAAATAAAACCAAAAACGAACAGAAATTAAATAAACAATGACAGCGAATAAACACACAACATGTACAAATATAAATGAATAAATAAATCTTACAACTAGGAAGACAAATTGAATATGCAAATCAAGCTTAAAACGAACAAAAATCACGAAACATGAGAGTTTGGTTACTTCCCCCTTCCCTTACTATAAAATTTTAAAGCCTATTGCGTCATTGGTGCTTTACTGAGAAAGAATTAAATTCCAAAATATTTTCTTTTGTACTTATTACAACATTAAAATAAAAATAAAAATTACAGAGAAATAATATCTTGAACTGATAAGCTTTCAGCAATTAAATATTCAGTTTAATTTTATTAGTTCTTCCCAATACTGTTCAAGGCACATATAGTTTTATATAGTTTACAAATATCGTTTATAAGAGCCTCCTCCAAAATTTATGCGGCCACCCCGTCCATAAAAACTTATATGCCCTTGGGCATAACTCACAACCCTTGCTGCTGGGCTCTTGGGAGTTGTGTCAACCCTGAAGGCCTTGTTATATGATCCTTAGACTATTTTGAACAAAATGGCTGTCTCAATTTACGATCAGATATATTTGGGGAAAATGGGGCATGGGGGATAGGTACCATCCGACACCTTCTGAATTTTAAAAAGGAAACCAGAGCTTTTAATTTCCAATCAAATGAGACTCCAAATCTTATTCGACCCCCCCCCCCCTCCCTAGAAACTTTATATGTCCCCTGGGTATCCTTTACAATCCCTACCACCGGGCTCTGAGGGTTTGTGTCAACCCTGGAGGTATTATTATATAATCTTTGGATTATTTTGAACAAAAAGGAAACAGTGAAATAAAATCTTGAACTGATAAGCTTTTAGCAATCAAATATTCAGTTTAATGTTATTAATTCTTCCTAATACTGTTCAAGGCACATATAGTTTTACATAGTTTACAAATATCGTTTATAAGAGCATCCTCCAAAATTTATACGGCCACCCCTTCCATAAAAACTTATATGCCCTTGGGCATAACTCACAACCCTTGCTGCCGGGCTCTGGGGAGTTGTGTCAACCCTGAAGGCCTTGTTATATGATCCTTAGACAATTTTGAACAAAATAGCTATCTCAATTTACGATCAGATATATTTGGGGAAAATGGGTCATGGGGGGATAGGTGCCAGCCGATCCCTTCTGACGTTTAGAAAGGAAACCAGAGCTTTCAATTTCCAATCAAATGAGACTTCAAATCTTATAAGACCCTTCCCCTCCATAGGAACCTTATATACCCCCGGGGTATCATTTACAATCCCTACCACCGGGCTCTGGGGGTTTGTGTCAACCCAGGAGGTATTATTAAATAATCTTTGGATTATTTTGAACAAAAAGGCTATTTCAAAGTATTGATCAGATTTATTTTGGGAAAAGAGGGTGTGCTGGGGGGTAGTTGCCATCCGATCCATTTTGACTCTTAAAAGGGGAACTAGAACTTTGAATTTTCAATCAAATGAGCCTCCTCAAAAGCCATATATACCATCCAGGCCTAACTTACAACACTTGCCTTCAGGATCTGGGGGGTTGTTTTGATCCCAAAGTTATTTTTTTTTTATTTGATCTTTGAAGTGTTTTAAGCAAAATGGCTATCTCAAAATTTTGATCGGATTTATTTGGGGAAAAGAAGGTGTGGGGGCGGTCTAGCTTTCCAGTGGTCACTTTTGACTCTTAAAAAGGGATCTAGAACTTTCAATTTCCAATCCAATGAGCCTCCTCCATAGTTTATAAGACCACCGCTTCCATAAGAGCCTTATATGCCCCCGGGGCTATATATATATATATATATATATATATATATATATATATATATATATATATATATATATATATATATATATATATATATATATATATATATATATATATATATATATATATATATATATATATATATATATACATATATATATATATCTTTATCATTCCAAAGAAAAAAAATCCACACCTTATTCATACTCACCTTTATTCTCTTTCACCTCATATATTTTAAAAAAGTCACATAAAATCATTTTTTTTTCCTCAAATACAAAACAAACTTTCATCATTTTTTTTCTTTTTCTATCGGCACTTTTTTAACTACACTGATCGCACTCATCAGCCGTCGCGTTGGTTTTTACAGTTTTGAGTAGTTTTAAGAGGGGGGCATCGATATCTTTTTCTTTTCATGCCAAATTTGGCCTGCATAATTGTGGTAAGGTTCACATTTTTTAGCAAGTTTCTATGATCTGTTTTAACAGCTTTCAAGGTTGACAAGAAACGCTCTGCAACAATGTACGAAAACGGCAAAGCCAGGAGGTATTTGACAATGCTGATTATGCTAAAGAATCTCTGAGTACCATCTGGTTTTTCTTATACAAGCCAAATGACGCCGAAAATTACAGACATTTGGCACATTTGTACGATAAAAAAGCAGTAAATTCTGCCATTCCTCTACTATCTTTCTTATATCCCAGGACGATGCACTATATCTCTGTAGAATCTTCTGCAGGAGACCAGTTGCATCTATGTCCATAGCTTTCATAGGGTAAAAGATCTCACACATCGTAAACAGTTCGTCCTCAAACAAGAATTACTGCTTGATTTGCTTCACCTCCTCCACATATAACTTACGAACACTAATATAGATTACTTTCACTTCACGTTCATCTGCTTTTGTACTCGGATTTCACTGCAATGTTTGAAGAGACTCGTCAGCTGCAATCCCCAAGTACACATTTTCAGCCGGAAGGTATTCACTTGCTTTGTCTGGGTCGAGATTAAATGGCGAGGTTGATCTAATGTAGCTTGTCTTTATGAAATTTATGGTCAGATTTCTTAGAAGGATCTCCACCCCTAATTTTATATTGTGACACAAAGATTTTTCACATTGGGAAAGAAAATTACAATCTGTAAACAGCTCCAGCACATGGAGCTGGAAATCAAGTTGAATCAAAATCAGTGGATTTTTTAGGGCTTGCGATACACTGTCATTTGTGTGGGTTGGATCGACAGCTCCTACTCCCTGAAAGTACCTATTAAGCTAATCCCAATTATGCAATAGTTACTCAACGCACATCCGAAGAGACAGCCAACGTGGCTGACCTGGGGCAAGCCTATTCAGGACTGGGGTGTCTGTAAACTGCTGGTGCAATTCGAACTCAGAGTGTCTTTTGGTACTCATGCTGAACTGATAGTAGACTGTGCGACACAGATCTTTCAATTGCTTTGGCAATTGTTTGTAAGCGTAAGAAGCAACTAAATGAATTAAATAACTGCTGCACTTGACACATATCACAGATGGGAATTTGTCTTTGATTCTGCTCACAACTGAGTTATCATACCCAAACACATTATTACATGTGTGCACAGAATCCAAACCAGCTCTCTGATGGTATATTTTTATCTTGAAGAATATCGCAAATAAGGTTGAAAATGGTTTCCGCTTTCCCATCACAACACTCAACCATTTCAAAGAGGTCTAGTTGTATTTCAAACTCCTTATTGCAGAACAAAACTGTATCAAATTTTCAAAAGTTTCGCCTTTCTTAAACTATTGATAGTTTTTTTTTTAATCACTAAGAGAATGGTCCACCCATTTCGCTAGTTTGAAAATCTTTCTCCATTAAAAAAAAGAAAATGTAGAACAATAAAAAATCCGACAAATATCCGTTTTTTACTACAAATTCGACAGAATTCCGACATCTGACATGATTTTTTTTTTCTGAAAAGAGCGCCAAAAATCTGACAATGTCAGAAAAATCTGACATAGTGGGAACACTGACTATTGTATACTAAGCGCTCAAGGACTTTTGAAATGGCGGGTAAGATAAAGATAGATCTGTAGTTGCTAACTACACTCTTGTATACTTTTTTATGTGGTGGGATTACCTTAGCAGTTTTGAAGACAGATGGGAAATGCCACTTGACAAGGAGATATTAAAATTTTGGGTTAGTAGGGGAGCAAGCACTAGAGCTGCAGCTATTAGTACACCATTATAGAGGTCCATAGTATCTTCCGCCTTAGAATACTTCAGATTCGAGAGAAGAGAAGAAAATGAGTGTTAAGTCGCTCAGTTAACAGAGTTGATGCCTCTTCGGTGTCTGTCGATGAGAGAATATTCGACCAATCACTTCGTTGAAGGGATTCGGCAAAGCGATAAATATCTATAGTCGAGTAATTGCGAACAGGCGAACACTGTCCGCGATTTAAAGTTTTAAGGTTGTAATTTCAAGCAATGTGACACATGACGGAAAATGATCAGACAAGTCAGAAAGATGATTGTTGACTCTGCTGAGTCTATCAGGGAAGAAGAGAGAAAGATACAGTCAATCAGGGATGCAGTTCGACGACTAGGGGAGAGCCTAGTTGGATATAGGGCTGTCGGAAGAAGAGAAGACTGAAACTAGGGGAGCAATTTCAAAACTGCGGGTTTTGTGCATTATTTTCTGTAGATAGTCTGTTCATATTAAAGTCCCCCATTAGGCATATCCACCTTGGTTTCTCAGGGTGTCCAACACTCATGAAAAGGTTTTCATTCAGTTGGCTAAAGATATTGATTGGAAAAAGAAGGGATTTATAAGCAAGGCACAAAAAGTTGAGCGAGGCAGCGCAGATGAAATTTCAAGAATAATGACATACAGAGATCGTTACTGGAGTTTTACAACGTTTTTTTTTCCAAATCTGTCCTCCTTTTAAATGTAGCCTAATTGTAATGCTGATTTATACTGTGAAGCACATAGTGTGTTTTGATTAAGTTTAACACTCCCCTCAACATTTTCTGAAAGCTTAAACTGAATGACCTTGCCCTTTTTGAACACTGAAGCTCAAACATGTCCGCCTTTTCCAATAACAAATACTGTATGTAAACAAAGGGTAAATTGAATAGCTTACAGCCCTTGCCACAACGACTCTGGGAGGGAGGGGGCTGTCATCATCAGATGCTTAATTTTTAAACCTTTCAACTATGCTGAACAAGATGTATATCTCAAAATTTGATCGGATCTCTTTGGAGGAAAAGCTGTTTAGGAGGAGGGGGCTGGTTGCCCTCCAATAAACCAATGGGGTAGCAACCAGTAATTGAATTTTGTAGCAATGATATCTTACAGCAAGCATTAACTTTTACAGCAAGAAGATGAAACCATCAATTTGGGGACTTAAAAACATCTAGAAAGGTACACGGGAGTCCTAAATCTCAATTCCCAAAAACTAGCTTCTTGGGGGTAAGGTTGTCATAGCAAATATTTTTCTTACAAGAAATTTTACCCAAAAGAATAATAGTCTTACGGCAATACTAAACTAATAAACTGACATATCAACATCTAAAAATGAACAAAAAGGAAGTTTTCCATCATATTTATAAGAACTTTTTTTTAGAGGGGAGGGTCTTATTAGACTGTAACAAAAACAAAGCAAAAGTAATTTCATCCCTCGTATTTATCCTTTTTTTTCTAAAGAGCCCACTTGAGGCATTCAAAACCTACAGCAGTTCTCTAAACGGTTATAAGTGTCCTTGGAGTCTTAGAAAAGCACTTGAAGAATGTTCACAATTCTTCAGGACAGTCTGTACTCCAGCCTGAGAACAAACAAAGGGGATAATCAACCATATTTGAGGAAGATTTCCTTTTCACTCAGTTGAAAGAGAAAGATAGAGAAAGAGTATTCGCATCTTGTTTCATATGGCTTCTCAGTAAAATTCAAGTAGCTCCCTTACAAGGAAAATAAGGCCTTAGAGACACTTGAACGGTATGGTGGAAGCAGTAAGAGGATTCGCTGATGGTCCCATGCCTTAAAATGCATCGTTTTTTCACTTAAAATTTTTAGAGAATGCACTTTTATAGTTTCACCATAGGGTGTAACCCTATTTACACCTCACTTTTATAGTTATACCCTACTTTCAATGTTTTCTCAAGATAACAAACCAAACTATACAACTAAACCTTTATGAATGAATTTGGCATTTTGTGTAGTTCCGACTTGACTTTGTCCAGCCACAGAATAATTTTAAATAAATCCTTTTTTTAATCTCTAAAACTAAAAATTAAACTTTTTTTTAGTTAAACTAAATAGTAGCGTTAAAACTCTTTATATTATTGTATATATGAGAAGGGCTAACGTCCCCTCTCCGGCCTGCACATGATGTCACACTTTGAGTGGTCCTTTCGTGAAAGTAATTTAGAATGCACCAAATCTAGTCGGCAATTTCAAATGTTTTAGTTACCCGTTGCCTACCAAAACATTTGAGCCGAAACCACTTAAAGAAAGTATAATTATAAAAAAATGTTTATAGTTAAAAGAAACATTTAAAGAAAGTTTAACTATAAGCTATAAAAAGACTAAACTTCTTATTACATTGCTCTTTTTTAGAGCATTCATTCTCGATGGATAAAAATAAAAAATCAGATTCTAACGCAAAAACTGAGAATTTGAAAGGGTTGGGTCATTTTCGGGGTAGGCCTCTATTCGTTTTAATTGTTAATGTCGGTCTTTACTGCTAAAGATATTTCTACCGCAATGCTTCAGTATTCAAATTAGGTTTTCAGTATTCAAATTAGGTCAAATTACATTTAATTCAATGATGGGAGGCTATCACCCCCTCATCACCCACATTGCACGTTTAAGTAATGCACAAGGAAATGAAGATGTACCGGATGATAAAGTATTGATAAATGATACTATATTATCAGATTAATATATATTTTTTTTTTATTTACAAACGGGTTACAATAAATAAATAAACACACATCTCATTTAAAAAAACACAATCCAATGTATTACTGCATGCTGGACAAAACCCGAAAAAAAAAGAAAAACACTTTAAAAATATATATATAACATTTTCTATTACTATCATTTATTTCCTCGGACCCTAATATAACCCAAAAAGGGTCCAACCCAAAAACAAATAAATATCTTCTCTCGCCTCCCTCTCCCACCCCTCCAACAAAAAAGTGGGAACTTGAGAATCATCCACGCAAACAACGCAACACAACTCACAACATTCACAAAAAGAGAGGAGAAAAAAAATAAATAAAAAAAGGGAAATAAATCACTCATTCATTCAAAACCCAAACAATCATCTCACCAACAACATTCAACCAATCATTCTCTACACACAACCACTAAAATCTTCCATATTGATAAAAACAGCTTACTCTGAGGGAATTTCGAAATTCATCCAGATCTGTCTTATTTTTTACCTCCTCGGGAAGTTTGTTCCAGACAGCCGGGCCATAAAAACGGATAGAAAATGTAGACCTTGTTGTTACAGGGAACGGGGTTCGTATTGAATGGGCATTTCTTGTCTCATACCTGTGTTTAGCTTCGGTAAATGCAATCGAGAAACATGCAGGTAGCAGGTTATTAAAACTTTTAAACATGAATAATGCCGTGTAAAACTTAACTAGGCCCAAAAGTGACATAATCTTAATACCGTCGTATTGCCTTCGAACCGAGTCAGAACCTCGCATTCCAGATAAAACACGAACAGCATTATTTTGTAGAACCCTCAGTGGCAGTAGATAAGTAATAAATGTCGCTGACCAAACACTTACACAATATAACAAATACGGATGAACCAGCGAGAAATACAGCATTCTTAAAATTTTAGGAGGGAAAAAATGTTTCAGTTTCCGCAGCATTCCAACATTCCTGGCAATTTTTGTACACAGTGATTCAATATGAGGTTTAAACATAAGACACTCGTCAACTTGGACACCAAGATATTGAACATAACTATGTCTGTGGAGATATCCACTTTCTAGTTGAATACCATGAATCCAAGGATAATAATTAGTACTTCTTCCATATAGAATAAATTTACTTTTACTATGATTCAAACATAATTTATTTACACGCATCCATCTTTCAATACAACTCATTCCTGTATTTAAAAGCAGAAATAAATCTGCCTCAGCACAGCTGCCACAGAAAACTGTGTGTCATCAGCGAAGCTAGGCAATATCATCCTTGACCTTCTAGCTGCAGGTCCCACATGACTAAATATCCTTTTAAGACACGCATTCAAATCATTAATATAGATTAAAAACAACAAGGGTCCAAGCACAGAACCCTGTGGTACTCCACATCTCACATTCATATAATCAGAATGAACACTCCCAACCCCAACACACTGTTTCCTTCCACTCAAAAAAGACAAAATCAAACTATGAAAATTACCACGAATACCGGCATGCTCTAATTTTGATAATAATACACTATGGTCAACAGAGTCGAATGCTTTCATAATGTCCAGAAATATAGACGCAACTTTCAACCCCGCATCCAACGAATCATTGACAAATGTTGTTAAAAAAAAGCAAAGCTTGCTCTGTTGACATCCCATGACGAAATCCGAACTGAGTAGGGTGAAAATAAGAATTTTTATTTAAAAAATCCACCATTCTTACATAAATCAGTTTTTCAAACAGACGCGATATTATTGGGAGCATTGATATTGGTCTGTAATTATTCATATCATTCTTATCCCTACTCTTAAACAGGGGTACCACATGAGCACTTTTCAAACAATCCGGGTAAACTCCACTCTTAAAACATGAATTAATCAAATACAACAAATGACCTGAAATAATAGAGAAAACTGAACGAAGAATTCTAACACTGAAAAAATCCGACCCAGCTGCTGAATTCTTCATTGACTTCACCGTCGTCTCAAGCTCTGCAAGAGTCACTGGTCTTAAGAATATAGAGACTTCAGCTGCCTCATCGAGAAAATCATTATAAGAGCCATCACTGGGTGACTGCGCAACACTAGCAGATACACTCTTACCAATATCTGTAAAATGTGCACACATTATATTAGCAACTTGATTATCCGAGTGAGCATCAGGAATGTCAGGGATAGTCGGGGCAGCACGAGGGTTCACTACCAACTTGATGATTCTCCACGTTTTCGCAGGATTGCCTTCGTCTTCTTTAAATTTATTTACAAAGTAGAGCTTTTTAGCCTGTCTTAGAAGGGTGTTAAGATTTCTATTATAACTTTTGTAAATATCTTTATCTGATTGAGATCCTGTTTTAGTAGACCTTTCATAGAGCTCTTGTCTTTTATCCATCGATTTAAGTAGCGCTTTCGATATCCATGGTTTCTTTGCAACATCAAAACGTTTACGCTTTTGTTTGAACTCTAGACTTTCATATAACATCTGAATCAGTTTATCATACCATTTACCAAATTTATCATTAACACAATCAGTACCATCAAGGCATTCAAATGACTCATTCGTAAGTTTAGTCCTATATTTATATATAGCTTTCTTATCAATTATAGGCTGTTTAACTCCAGTCATACCACCTCCTTGACGACAACAACTAATAGCTGCACGGATCACAATAGCACAGTGATCGGAAGCGTCGTTCACTAACACTCGCGACAAGTCGCAGCTAACATTCAAAAACAGATTATCAATCACAGATGCAGAAGCTCCAGATATTCTAGTTGGAATATTAACAGAAGGGGAAACGACCATAACTATACATAAAATTCAAAAAACTTCTTGCCTTCTAATTCACATCTTGCACATTATTCAAATCAATATTAAAATCACCACTTATAAAGCAAGGCACTCGCGAATCCGGTATTTTATCCAACATATTATCCATCAGGTCCAAAAATTCATCCACATTTCCTGAAGGGGGCCTATAAACAACAACAAGAAATAACTTACGCCCAGACAATGAAACCTCTAACACCATTGATTCAAAAATCATTTCTCGATATACAGCAATATCCGGCCTTGGCTTAACATTATATCCATTTTTCACATAAATTGCAAGACCACCATGCTGTCTTTCCACTCGATTCCGAAGAAACAACCTATAGCCTGGCATATACAATAATGAAGAGTTATGGTCGTTCAGCCAATTTCTGTCAAAGACATTACATCAGGCTCCAGCCTAGATGAAACTTCATTAATATAATTAAACGAACTATTTAAACCGTGACAATTCATACCATACATTTTCAGCTCCTGCATAACTTTCCATTCATTCAATTCATTCAGACACACATATTTTGAATCAGCACACTCAACATTCATTCCACCCTCAACCTGGTCTTCATTCATGATAACCCTCACTCATCTGTGAAAAATCAACACGACGACTCTCAAGTTCCCCCAATCAATTCAAATTTATCTCAACCATTATCAAACACCAAAGACGGGCAAGAGAATGAAGCGAGAGAAACAAAACCAATTAACTTACCCCCAATTTTCACTATACCATCAAGGTCCGAGGAAATAATGGGGCCATAACCAGGCACCAAAAACACAAAAACCTGAAACAAACAAAAAACAAAATTAAATAAAATAAAACGAAAACTAATAAACGGTAATAGCCTTATAAAAGGCCACATCCAAATCACTCTAAACTCATATAGCCAAGGGCTACTAGCCAAATATACATAACTGCAACATACGCAAGAAAAAAAAAATATAACATTACTTAACAAAACATCTCTCTTTTTACCAATCTCTTCCAAAAAAAAGGAACCATCTTACATAAATAAATACACAAAAAAAAGATATAAAGAGAGAGAAAAAAAAAACAACATCAACATGCAGATTTCATAGCTTCATACCATCCCAATTTTTTAACTTCCCCGTTTTCACGAATACACAATAGTATAGTATCCTTATATTTAATTATATAAAAAAACAAGTTTTTTTTAACTGAAAGTAAGGATCGATTTTGAAACTTAAAAGAAACAGAAATTATTCCGTATATGAAAGGGGCTGCCCCTCCTCAACGCCTCGCTCTTTACTCTAAAGTTTTTTATTGTTTAAAAAAATAGAGTTGTGAGAAAGTCAAACTCTAGCGTAAAGAGCGGGGCGTTGAGGAGGTGGCAGCCCCTTTCAAATACGGAATAGTTTCTGTTCGTTTTAAGTTTTAACGGCGTTTCTTACTTTCAGTTAAAAAAAACTTGTTTTTTTAATTTAATTTTTGAACGTTTTTAATTAATGCAGATTTTGATTTTGGCTCACCGTACATGACTAATTAAAACAAAATTTGCATATTAATTTTACTTTTATTTGGTTAAATGGCTTTCTCGAAACTTATTAAATTTTATTTACGAACGTTTTTATTATTAATAAATATACGTAACTTACGAATTAACTTACGTAACGAACTTCCATATTCATATATTTTTAATACGTATATTAGAGGGTTCGCCCCCTAGTCAATACATCGCTCTTTAAGCTAAAGTTCGAATTTTGTTCCAATTCTTTAAAAATGACCCCTTAATCACAAAGGCCATTATTTAGAATAATTAGCTCTTATGAAAGTACTAAAAAATATTTGGCTTAAAGAGCGAGGTATTGACTAGCGGCTTAACCAAATCATATACGTAATGTTTTCTGTTCGTTTTAAGTTTCAATGTTGCTGCTTTCTTTCAGTTGAAAAACTTGTTTTCTTTTTATATTTAATATCTGATCTTTTTTAAATAATGTTCAATGTTCAATGGGTTTAATAACAAATGAAAAGAATAATTCACACATAATCCAAATACTCAGTCCATTCCTGGACGCCGAGAACCAAAATCATTACAATTTAACATAATACGTAGAATGGTCACCGCTCCTAATCCCAGACACAACCATACCCCTCATTTACCAAATAACTAAAACTATTACCTTCCCGTTCCTTACCCTCAGGGGAAACCACCCCGTCATATTTAAAAATCATACATTTGTAATTTAAATTTACTACTAACATTTAATTTTTTTTTTTATTATTTTTTTTTATTATTAACTATTCATTTTTAATGCTATTAAATGATTTTTTACTCTTTTTTTAAATAATGCGAGGGAGCTCCTACCTCTCAGCTCTTTTGGGATCAGGTTCCATATCTTTGCACAAGCTACGTTAGGAGCGAAATCTGATCGCACGGTCGGGCTGAGGGGTAATTGCAGGTTTGATTATGATAGGGTATGCAAATTATGCTGGTCTAAAATAGGTCGAAATAATCTTTTAAACGCAGATGGCAGCTCTCCAGCTAAAAACTTGAACACAAAGGTCAGGCATGATAATTGATGCAGGGACCCTAATGACAAGTACTCTTCATTTTTTCCAATTAATATCAGGCATCGTTGATGAATCGAATTCAGTTTTCGCAGGTGGGATTTAAAAGTTGATTGCCAGATCATTGCACAATACTGTAAATGGGGTTTTATAAGAGCGTTGTACAGGAGGACCAGTGTTTTCTGCGGCAAGGTGCTTTTTAGTTTTTTTTATTATTCCAAAATTCCGGGATAGCTTCAACTCTACTGCTTGAATATGATGCACCAATGATAGGTTCTCATCGGGGAGGATTCCTAGGTATTTTGCAAAATGCTTTTCTGGCCGACTAATCACACCTCTGGATGTCTGGATACCACTTATCTCCGGATGGACACTTCCAACCCGGGAAAAAAATAGAACGCAAGATTTCTCAACATCAATAACAAGTCAGTTAGAATCCATCCAGAGATACGTCCCCTCCAGAACCTCCCTCAGTTTCGACATGAGCGTTGTCTTATCCGTTTCACAGCAACCAAGCGTGGTGTCATCGGCAAAGGCCACGAGCTCATCATCTTCACCTTCGGACTGGAGGGAGTTTTCATCCTGGCACAAGTTACAGCAGCGAAGATTTGTTCGTGCCGGGTTCAGCACTTGACTCAGATCGTTAAAATGGATCAGGAAAAGTAATGGTCCTAATATTGAGCCCTGTGGGACACCGCAGTTAACGAGCACATCGTTTCCAGGATCTTCTCCCAAATAAATCCTGCGGTCCCTCAGATATGATCTGAACCAATCCAGAGCTTCACCTCTTATTCCTATATGTTCCAGTTTCCCGAGGAGAATTGAATGGTGCATACTATCAAATGCTTTCCTGATATCAAGCAGAACCGCTGCAGGTAGTAGACCAGAATCCAAAGCTTTTTTTATCCATAAACTTAACGCCGTTAGTGCATCCTGTGTGGAGTGCCCTGGTCTGAACCCAAACTGGCGATTATTAAGAAACCCTTTCTTCTCCAGAAACTGGAGTAGCTGCTGTTGCATAGGTTTTTCAAAAACTTTTGAAAAAACCGAGAGGATAGAAATAGGTCTGTAATTAGCCGGCTCAACTCGAGAGCCCCCTTTGTGCAGTGGAATTATTCTAGCTCTTTAGCAGTTCTGGGAAAGTGCCTTTGTGCAGAGACAAATTTATGAGGTAAGTAAGGGGCTCTATGATTGAAGGGGCAACTGCTTTTAACACTTTGGTATGTACTCGGTCGATTCCAGAAGCCGAATTGCCTCTTAGATTTAGTACGATTAGCAGAATTTCAGATGGAGAGACAGGTGCTATTGCCATGGACTTAGTGCATGCCGGGCCAAGGTAATCTTTAAAACTCTTCGCGGAATTCCCAACAGAATCTGCTGTTTTTCTGCCCACTTCTGCAAAAAATGTTCCCAATGCATTTGCAACGTTATCTGGTCCTGTTACTGTCTCCCCATTGACAGATAATTTAGATGGAAGCTCAGGTGGGGGGCTGCAGGGACGCAGTATAGAGTTAACAACCTTCCATATTTTCCGAGAATTTTTGCCACTTTCAGCTATTTTCCCACTAAAATAATCTCGTTTAGCTTTACGTAAAATTGATCGAAGACGATTTTTTATATTTTTCATATTTCTCCAGCGTTGCAATGCATGGGTCATTTGTGTAATCCATCCACAGTTTATTTTTCCTGTTAATACACTGGAGAAGTCCATGACTAATCCAAGGGCTTATGGGCTGATTTTTCCGTCCCGTCTTCCTTGAACGCTTTTCACAACAGCAATCCGTATATATTCTCATGAAAATGTTATGAAATTCCTCAAATCCTGAATTAACATTATCTGTATTCATAACACTTTCCCAGGAAGTGCTCTCCAGATTTTGATTAAGAGTTTTCAAGTTCTCGTCATTCAGTTTCCAGGTAGTGAACCCCTCCTTAATCGAAGCATTAGGCTTTGGATATTTATGCTGTATGTTGAAATTTGTAAGCAGAGGGAAGTGATCTGAAGTGTCGGATAGCAGAACTGAGGCTGATGTTGGAGGCAGAGTCGAAAAAATGTTGTCAATCAGTGAGGGGGAAGTGGCAGTTACTCGGGTTGGAATCGTCGTCGAGGGGTACATATTCGAAGCAGACATAATACTAAGCAGATCTGTCGCACCGGAAGATAGAGGAAGAGTAAGATTGATGTTGAAGTCCCCCATTAAGATAGCTTCATTCCCTTGTTTCTCTAGATGATCCGATATTTGGCTTAAGTTTTCCAAGAATGAAGAAATAGATCCTGCCGGTGGGCGGTATACTTCTCCAACTGTTAATTTCTTCTGTGAAGGTAAACATATTTCCAGGAAAAGTGATTCATAAATTCCTTCTATATTCCGGGTTAATTCTTTGTTAATGCATACCGAGTACTCTTGCCGTGTGTAAATAGCTAAACCTCCTCTCTCCAATGCTGTTCTGTGCAAAAAATGGGAAGTATATCCAGGTATTTCCAGAAGGGTATCTGTTTGTCTTGTTAAAAAGGTTTCGCAAAGTCCGACTACATCTGGCTGCAACTATTGACAAAGAGTCGTTTGATCCGCGAACGATGAGCATAATCCTTGACAGTTCAGTTGAAGAACAGTGAGCTGAGAGTCAGAGCGTCCCGTACTTAAATTACACACTTCTTCATAACGGCTTCTAGGAAATTTATTTTTATCAAATAACGGGGTATCTGATTCATTATCAATTTCTAAATCAAAAATATTTTCTAAATCCAAAAAATTTTCTTCCAGCTCTACTAATCTAGCATTACTTTGGCTTGTTGACGAGGAGGCACCCCCGGGAGGATTAGAACAGGAATTCATTACTTACCAACATACTGAAGAGAGGCAATGGCTGTACCTTTGAGAAGAACAGTAGATCACTCTGAAGTTTGTAAACCCGAACTTTTCTTATAACTCTGGAAAAGAAAAACAAAGCAAGAACACACGAAAAGGAAAAACATCTCATTGGATAAACAGAAATCAAGAATATGCAAGCGGTAAATTATACATAAACACTCTCTCATGGCGCAGTTATAATACTTTTTAAATTTAAACTTTTCATCAATTTTACTACTCTAATTTTACCAATATTCACTCCTAATTACTTCAGTATTATAGCTGCCCCACAAACCTCACAAAATATTAACAAAAAAAAGAAAAATTCTGAGCGTCCGAATTAGAATCATTCGCGTCGTCCGAGCCAGCGCGGGGAAGCTTGAGCGGATCGTAGCATTCGTCTGGAAACTTCATCCACTGAGCCGTCTTTGATTTCTTGGTTTCTAACCAAAGTTTGATCCCTTTTTGGATCAGACGCGTTTCCGGTAATTTCTCACTCGCTACTTTTGAATTTCGTAGCTTATAACCAAGTGATAAAAGTTCTTTGCGTCGTTTCCCGAGATCAGCTGGCAAGTCAACAGATACGCTAAAACCGTTTTTTTTCAGTTTACCACACTCTTTCATTATTTCTGACCGATCAAAATTTTCAAGGCTAGCGAAAATCGGATCAGCGGACTTTTTTCGTTGCGCGCTGTTTCTCAGTGTTGGACCGCTAGAGCCAGAAGAATCGGCATTTGACGGTTTCTTCGAAATTCTTTCATAGCAATGTCCCTTCTCCCATGAACACTTCCTTCATGGAAAGATCCTCCCGCTAGCCCCCAACCCACCCCTCCCCCCATTACCAGAAAAATCCCCCCTGAAAACTTCTGTATACTTCCCAATAACCAATACTATATGTTAACATTGGGTAAAGTTTATAACTTTCAGCCCTCCCTCCGGGGACTTCGGGGGACTAAGTCATCCTAAAATACATACTTATCACATTTTCGACCATGCTGAATAAAATGGCAATCTAAAAATTTTGATCGGGTGACTATGGGAAAAAAATGAGCGTGGGATGGGGCCTAGTTGCCCTCTGTTTTTTGGTCACTTAAAAATAGTACTAGAACTTTTAATTTCCGTTCCAATGAGCCGTCCCACGATATTCTAGGACCACTGGGTCGATACGATCACCCCTGGAAAAAAAAAACAATAAAAACGCATCCGTGATCTTTCTTCTGGCAAAAAATGCAAAGTTCCACATTTTTGTAGATATGACCTTGAAACCTCTACAGTAGGGTTCTCTGATACGCTTAATATGATGGTGTGATTTTCATTAAGGTTATAAAAATTTTAGGGGTCTTCCCCCCTTTTTCGAAAACCATCAAAATTTTCTCAAGCACGTAACTTTTGATGGGTAGGATTAAACTTGATCAAACTTATATATTTGAAATCAGCATTAAAATCTGATTCTTTGTATGTATCTATTGGTATCAAAATCCCGTTTTCTAGAGTTTCGGTTACCATTGAGCCGGGTCGCTTCTTACTTACAGTTCGTTAGACCCCGGCGCCGCGCCGATGAGGGAAGACCGGCGGCGGCGGGGCCAAAAATAGCGCGCCACGCCGTGCCGCCGATAAGAAGTCGGCGGCGCACCGCCGGTAAGATGTCGGCGGCGCGCCGCCGGCGCGATCAATGTTGACCGCAAACATTAATGTTTTCATCAGTCTTTCTCAAATCACAGCTTAAATTTACAACAAATTCGAGCTTCAAGTACCGTATCACAAAATTCGTCAGTTATCTGGGTAAAAACTTTGAATATAACTTTGAACTTAGAAGCTTAATTTTTTCATAATGCCCTTTGCCTATATCTGTTTTGTCACCTTTAAAACAGTTGAAATGGGCGACTTTGATATTGATTGTTTTTTTTTTTTTGCTCTTTTGGATTCCTAAAAAGCCTTCTTGTATTAAAAACTGGTTTTTAATAACAATTTAAAAAAAAAATGCATTTTAAAGTTTTTTTGGCTTCTTTATAGAATATATGTCATGTAGGCTAAGGCAGAACTGCTGCTTTTTTATTGGTTTTGGCTGCTCTTTTGGATATTATTCATTTTTCTTTTGGGGATTCATTCCAAATTATAAACAGATAAATACCTAATATCAGTCAAATTATAAACTGCATCTAAAAGGAGCAAATTTATCAAATTGAAAAATACAAGATGAACACTTCACATGAGAACATTTCAATTACAATGAAACAAAAAACAGTTTATGGTTTATTCGGTATGAAGAAAAATGAAGTGCCAGCTATTTTCTTAGGTAAAAAATGAAAAGCTCATCCGTTTTAGATGTAATTAAATGAAATATTATACAGACTGAAGTAGCTTCAGGAAGATGTTGTGATTTTAATCCTAGTTCGTCACTTTTAATCCAAGCAAAATGTTAAGACACTTAGTATAAGCTATTGAGTTTAAGCTTTGATTTCCAAATGCTCGCAAAAATTACCAAATTTAAAAAAGTCGCAACAATAAGTCACATGTGGTCAAAATACTCAAAGACTCCTCTTTGATCCCCACCCAGGCTCAAAGCTTCTGCTATGGTCATTTCCATGGAAATCTCCAAAGAGTTTCTTTTTAAAATAGCTTTTAAGCGTAGTTAAGGGTATTTAGCCTTTTTTGCTCTTCTTCAAAGCTTTGAAAAAAGTGTTATAATATTCCAAATGTTACATTTGTTATATTTGTGCATATTTTTGGTAATCATTTGTGGGGTGATCGAATTTTTTAAACCACTGTAGATACTAGAACGTTACAACATCTAGTACCCCGAGGTCATAAGACTGTCAAAGACTCCTCCTTGAAGCTCCCAAATTGAAAGCTTTTATTATGACCTGGCCTTTTAATGTAACTTGGGCATTGGACAAAGGGCACCATTGTCACTCGAGCGCAACGTTAGGTGGGGATGTCGATATCGCTTTCGTCACACCAATTCGTTTTAGTGTGAATCTGCCTGGTACTTATGAATGAATGTTTTCAAAGTAAACCCCTTTCATCAATAAGAAAAAAAACGGGTTGGACGCATATGTCCCTTTCTCTTTGGACGACAAAACCATGCAAGTGCTGTATCAAGTATAACTCACGACAATCTTGTTAATTTTTGTCAACTTTTCAACTTTTTGGCATCCCTGCTTTCAATAAAAAACAAAAAATCAAGGTACTATCACTTAAATATAATAGCTCCCTATGCCCCTCCCTCTGGATACCATCTTGATAGGATACCGTCTCTGCTTTAAATAAAAAAAATAATTAACTTATTGACACCCCTGCTTTCAAAAAAAAATCGAGGTATTATCATTTAAATATGATAGCTCACTACCCCCCCTCCCGGGATACCACCTTGATAGGATGCCGTTTCTGCTTTAAATTAAAAAAAATTGACTTTTTGGGATCCCTGCTTTCAATAAAAAAAATTCGAGATATTATCATTTAAATGTAATACCTCCCTACCCCCCCCCCCTCTGGATACCACCTTGATAGGATACCGTCTCAGATTTCATTAGAAAAATAATTTACTTAATAATTAACTAGGTCACTGTATGGTTCAAACAAACACGCAAAATAACGTTAAACAGCTTAGTGTTCCTTGAAAAAAAAAATTCAAGGTATTAGTAAAGGGGTACAAGAAACAACAAAAATGTCGAAATTATTTAGATATACCGCAAATAACTGAAAAACTGAGTCAGAGATTCGCCGTGGCATTCAATAAGATCCAAAGAATCTAATTAAAAGGGAGCATACACAAAAACTAAATTAGGCCAGTAGCCTATGAGAAATCGCAAAATACCCAAGACAATGAACAAGTCCTAATGGGGGGCCCTGGGTCTATCAAAATATTTCAGTGGTTTCTCAGGGAATTTGATATCATTTTCTTCCGTCTCCACTTTAAATGAAAAAAATAATTATCTTTTTGGCATCCCTGCTTTCAATAAAAAAAAGGGGTATTATCATTTAAAAATGATAGCCCCCTATCCCCCCTATAGGCAATAATTTACAATTTATTTATGAAGCATATTTTTGGGGTAACTTCCGTTTCAATCTTTAATTCCCCAACCTTGTACATAGCTTAGTCTATAGCTAAATTTTGTCTCAATAGAAGTTTTTTTTTTTTTTGGGGGGGGGTAAAAATGTTTCAGAAAGAAGATTGTATTTTCTATCAGGGTTCAAAAATTGAGTATTAAGCACTAAGAAAATCTTATCTAAAAACAGCAAAAAAAAAAAATCTGTAAATTTACAATTCAGCTGTAGAAACAATCTGTCGGCTGTCAATTTCAAGATCCAACTGAAGGCTGAAGCTGTGTAGTAGTGAATGCGTTCTATAATTCTATTCAACTTGAAAATAAAATTCTTGACTACGAATGATGTAAGAAATAGCGATTAGGAAACTGCATTCGAAATGACTTAAACTCATTTCATAAAGATGATTCTTTTTTTTGTCAACATATGAAGAACTGTGTATATTACAATATTTGCAATTGCATATTGCATCTGTCTGGTTTTGATGCAAAGTAACAAAAGAGACGAAGATTAATGAACAAGAGAGTAGTGAAGAATTATGGTGTGCAAAGTAATATTTGGCAGGGAAAGTCATTTGTGATAAATCGCTAGGGGTGGCGTCGTGATTGGGTGATTTTCGGGGATTCGGGGAACCAAATTTTTTTTCGGGGTGACCCATATATTTTTGGGAAAATACCCGAAAATTCGGGGATAGTGCAAGGCCTGCTTGATTTCGAATCAGGCAAATCGAATTACTAAACCACACGAGAAGGAAAAGCTCCGACTTTGCGGTTGACGCAATACAGAATTGCCGCAAAATTAATTTGAAGTCGACCGAACGCCGCCGCCTCTACCGGCGGTGGCGCGCCTGCGACACGCCAGCGGCGGTACGACACTTCGGCGGCGTTCGACCGGGCCTCTCGTCGGCGGCGTTCGGTCGATCCGTCGGCGCAGCGCCGGGGTCTAGTTACCACTAACTGTTTGAAAATTGTTTTAAAATAATTCAATTAAAAATGTAAAACCTTTATTTTTTAAAAATATATATATAAATATATATATATATATATATATATATATATATATATATATATATATATATATATATATATATATATATATATATATATATATATATATATATATATATATATATATTTATATATATATATATATATATATATATATATATATATATATATATATATATATATATATATATATATATATATATATATATATATATATATATATATATATATAAATTAGATTAATTCATTTGAAAAGGACCTAGTTAAACATGATCAATAGGTAACCACCCATGGGATGACATAAATGCACTGGCACTGGGCGGTTACCACAAACTATTTCAACTTACTTAAAAAATAAATTTTGAATTTTTAAATAAATTTTAAATTTCTGTTTAACACGTACTAATTAACATTCTCATCCAACACAGAAAAGAAAGATAAGAAAAAAAGGAAAAAAGATAATAACAAAAGAAAATAAATGATAACATATATCTTCAATCTCCGAATCATGGCTCCTCACCCCCTAACAAAAAATTATTTACTCTTTTTTAAACAAATGCTGGTGTTCAGCCGCCTTAACACTATCTGGGAGGGAATTCCATACCCACTGGCCCAGATGTTTCATTTGAAATCCAGTTTGACTTCGACTCCTATACTCCGTCACCAGCTTATTAGCATTCCTTGTAAAATAATCATGCAAATAATTATTTTGTCGAAAAAAAATCTAAAAACACCGATGAACACACTTCATGCAAACATTGGTAAGTAAAAACCGCCGCCTGGTAGTCACGAAATTGTCCTTCATTTTAGAAAAAAAATAATGAACTTAAGGGGAGATTTGTCTAGTTGTATAGAGTATTTCTATAGACTAGTTGTATAGAGTAGTTGTATTGAAGATTTGTCTAGAGTAATGAGCTGCAAAGGGAATCCTCAAATCAACCTCTCCTTGAGACATAAAGCAATAGGCTCAGGCTCAAACGGCATAGGCTCAAAACGCCTATGCCTTCCCAAGGCCAGAACATAATTTGCACTTTACGGAAAAAAATATAAATGTTTTTACTTTTGTAACTTTAATAAATCAAATAATATTAACATTTTGATTAATAAATATCAGTATTTGTCTATTAAACTAACAATGCACATTTATTTGTATTTTTTTCAGTAAAGTGCAAATTATGTTCTGGCCTTGGGATGGCATAGGGGTTTTGAGCCCAGCTTATGTTAATTTCTGCTCGTTTTGAGTTTGACTCGGTTATTTATTGTAATTTCTGTTCGTTTCGGGTTTCATTTATTTATCGATGCTGATTTGTGATAGTTCCACGCTTGGTAGGTTATTTGATTTTATTTTTACTCAATTTTTGTTTAATAGAGTTCTTTACTCTCCTTTGAAAAACGAATTTTGTGGAAAAAGTTTTTTTAATTAATTTCTGTTCGTTTTATATTGACATTATCTTTTCAGGGAAAAAGAAAATAATGCTTTAAATCTTTTCGTTTTTTTTAAGACTTTATAGTTTGGCCTGCTATTTGTATGCTGGAGAATAATTTTCAGCACTTTTCAACAATATACAACCTTTTAAAATCTGGACACAAATATTAGTGTTTAATTTAGTTCCATACCTCCTCTAGTTGACCTGAAATGGGAAACGTGATGCCATTCGCAAAAAAATCTGTTTACTTTCTTTGATAGCTTGGATACACTTACGCTATTTTGATTTGGTTAAATTTTAAGAGCAGAAGTAGCCCCGAAAGTTTGAAAATAATACCCTCAGTCGTTCTTGGGATACTGCTGAGATGCCTTATTGGGATTTAGCATTAACACAGTGCATTTTGATTTAATCTTAAGGCAATATTCAGTTTTTAAACATGATGGGCAAATGGGAGGGTGAGTGTGGGAGGGGGATTAGTTGCCCTCTAATCACTTTCGACTATTAAAAGGGTATCAGCCCTTTCTATTTTCAATCGAATGAGCCATTTTTGAAGTTCCTACGAAAACTCCTTCGATACGAAATGCCCTGGTCTAAACAACAACAACAACAAAAATAATACATAATACCCACATCGATCTTTACAATAAAATGTCAAGCCTTCCAATCACTTTTGACTATTAAAAAGGGCATTAGGCCTTTTCCAATCAAATGAGCCCTTTTTGAGTTTCTACGACAACGCTTTCTATAAACACCTTGTATGCCCCCAGGGCATCAATTACAACCCTTACCCTAAGGGCTGTTAGGGTGGTTGTTATCCTCTAAGACCTAATTTCCAGAACTTTCAACTATGTTAAACAAATAATTATCTCAAAATTTTGATTGGATATGTTTGGGGAAATGGTGAGCATGAGAGGGGCGTTACTCGCTCATCAATCACTTTCAACTATTAAAAAAGGCACCAGCCCTTTCATTTCCAATCAAATGTGCCCTTTTGAAGTTTCTACGACAACGCTTTCAATGAAAACCTTATATGCCCCCAGGGCACAACTTACAACCTTTGCCCAGGGGGCTTTGTGGGGTTTGTCATCCTTAAATACATTATTTCCAGAACTTTCAACAACATTGAACAAAATCGTTATCTCTAAACTTTGATTGAATGTTTTTGGGGAAATGGTGGGCGTGAGAGGGGGGGGGTAAATACTCTCCACTCCCTTTTGAATATTAAAAAGGGTAATTTCAATTTCCAATCAAATGTGCCCTTTTTGAAATTTCTACAACAACTTTCTATATAAACCTTATATGCCCCCAGGGCATAACTTACAACCCTTGCACTGAGGGCTCTGAGGGGGGTTACAATTTTAATTGTATGTGTTTGGGGGAAACGTGGGTGTGAGAGGGGGGTTAGTTGCCCTCAAATCACTTTTGAATATTAAAAAGGGAACTAGCCCTTTGAATCTCCAATCGAATGAGCCCTTTTTCAAGTTTCAACGACAAAGATTTCAATAAAAACCTTATATGCCCCCAGGGCATAACTTATAACCCTTGCCCTGAAGACTGTGGGTGGAGTGTCCTGCTCTAAGGTATAATTTTCTGAACTTTAAACTGCGTGGAACAAAATGACTATCTCAAAATTTTGACTGGATGTGTTTTGGGAAATGGTGGGCGCGGAAGGGTTGTTAGTTGCCTTCCAATCACTTTTGACTATTAAAAAGGGCACAAGCCGTTTCAATTTTCAATCGAATGAGCCCTTTTTAAAGTTTTTACGACAATGCATTCTATAAAAACCTTATATGCCCCCAGGACATAACTTACATCCCTTGCCCTGAGGACTGGGGGGGGGGGGTTGTCATCCTCAAAGACCTATTTTCTAGAGCTTTGTACTACGTTGAACAAATTGGCTATTTGAAAATTTTGATTGGATGTGTTTGGGGGAATAGTGGGTGTGAGAGGAAGTTAGTTAACCTCCAATCACTTTCGACTATTAAAAAGAGCACTAGCCCTCTCAATTTCCAATTGAATGAGCCCCTTTTGAAGTTTTTTACGACAACTCCATCTATAAAAACCTTATATGCCCCAGGGCACAACTTACAACCTTTGCCCAGGGGGCTTTGTGGGGTTTGTCGTCCTTAAATACATTATTTCCAGAACTTTCAACAACATTGAACAAAATCGTTATCTCTAAACTTTGATTGAATGTTTTTGGGGAAATGGTGGGCGTGAGAGGGGGGGGGGGGGTAAATACTCTCCACTCCCTTTTGAATATTAAAAAGGGTAATTTCAATTTCCAATCAAATGCGCCCTTTTTGAAATTTCTACAACAACTTTCTATATAAACCTTATATGCCCCCAGGGCATAACTTACAACCCTTACACTGAGGGCTCCGAGGGGGGTTACAATTTTAATTGTATGTGTTTGGGGGAAAGGTGGGTGTGAGAGGGGGGTTAGTTGCCCTCAAATCACTTTTGAATATTAAAAAGGGAACTAGCCCTTTGAATCTCCAATCGAATGAGCCTTTTTTCAAGTTTCAACGACAAAGATTCAATAAAAACCTTATATACCCCCAGGGCATAACTTATAACCCTTGCCCTGAAGACTGTGGGTGGAGTGTCCTGCTCAAAGGTATAATTTTCTGAACTTTAAACTGCGTGGAACAAAATGACTATCTCAAAATTTTGACTGGATGTGTTTTGGGAAATGGTGGGCGCGGAAGGGTTGTTAGTTGCCTTCCAATCACTTTTGACTATTAAAAAGGGCACTAGCCGTTTCAATTTTCAATCGAATGAGCCCTTTTTAAAGTTTTTACGACAATGCATTCTATAAGCACCTTATATGCCCCCAGGGCATAACTTACAACCCTTGCCCTGAGGGCTGTGGGGGGGGGGGGGGGTTTCATCCTCAAAGACCTAATTTCCAGAACTTTCAACTAAGTTAAACAAAATGGCTATCTTAAAATTTTGATTGGATGTGTATGGGGAAAGGGTGGGCGTGAGAGGGGGGTTAGTTGCCCTCCAGTCACTTTTGACTATTAAAAAGGGCACTAGCCCTTTGAATTTCCTATCGAATGAGTCTTTTTTGAAGTTTCTACGACAACGCTGTCTATAAAAACCTTGTATGTCCCCAGGGCATAACTGACAACCCTTCCCCTGAGGGCTCTGGGGAGGTTCCTCCTCAAAAACATAATTTCTCTCTGGAAATCAACTACGCTGAACAGAATGGCGATCTAAAAATTTTGTATTGGATGTGTTTCGGGAACTGGTGGACGTGGACGGGGTGTTAGTTGCCTTCCAATTACTTTCGACTATTAAAAAGGGCACAAGCCACTCCAATTTCCAATTGAATGAGCCCTTTTCGAAGTTTCTACGACAACTTCTTCGATACAAAGTGCCCTGGTCTAAAAGAAAAGAATAATAAATAATGTATTGTGCCAACATCATTCTTATATGCCCCCAGGGCATAACTTACAACCCTTGCCATCAGGGTTGCAGGGGAGTTTCCTCCTCAAAAACATATTTTCTATGTGGAAATCAACTACGCTGAGCAAAATGGCTATCTCAAAATTTTTATTGGATGTGTTTGGGGAAATGGTGGGTGTGGAAGAGGTGTTAGTTGCCTTCCAATCACTCTCGACTATCAAAAAGGGCACAAGCCACTCCAATTTCCAATCGAATGAGCCCTTTTCGAAGTTTATACGACAACTCCTTCGATACGAAGTGCCCTGGTATGGAAAAAGAAAAAAAAATAGATAATACATTGTGCCAACATCGTTCTTTACTTAGGCAGTGCGATTGCGCTGCCTATGATGTAATGTTAAATATAGGTTTCAATTCCTACCTTCCTTAAACTTCCCCTAAAGATATGTGCAAATTTCTCACATAACTGTAGAGTCCGAGAGGTATGTTGTAACTACTGCTCGAAGCCACACCAAATTCTAATTCAGCGACAGCAGACGCAATACTGACTGTTGTGGGGCACTTGCGGTGCGCCGCATCTTCTCTGATGATCGGTGGTTGTTCTATTTTTAGTTATTTCATACAAACTTTTGAAAACTGAATTAGTTCCATTTTCAATTCAATTCAATTCAATTTATTCAAATAAAAAAAAAACATAACACCAGTAATAATAAAGATCCTGGAAGTGAACTTATTGAGGACCATAACAACAAAAAATTGAAAATGAAGAAGAGAGAAAAAAGAAAGAAAAAAGAAAGAGAAAACACGGGTAAATTAATGCAAATTTATTAAAAATTTAGAGAATTATAATATCAAAGTTTAGTAACATTGTTATACAGCCTGCGAAAACTTGTGGATAGCTCGACACTGGAGGGTATTATATTCCATTGAAGTATAGATTTATAAATGGGGGATCGCTGGGCGGAGCTAGAGACACACTTGGGGACAATACAGGAACGATTGGATGAACGGAGACAGATGCCTTCAGAATTATTACAATTAAGATAAGATAATAATTGGGGAGGAATATTTTTATGGTAAGCGGAGTATGCAAGGGATAGATTCAATTTTTGACGATATTTTCACAAGGGATAATACCAAAATCGGAGTACTAGTCCTGGGTGGGATATAGTCGGGGCAGTCAAAAAACTGCTTTGATGACATGGTTTTGGGCAGATTTTAATTTATTGGTAACTGAAGGATAAGTGTTGCCCCAAGCAGATCCGTAGTATGAGATATATGGGTAAATAAAAAAGTAATAAAGTGTGACAAGGATATCAGGAGGAAGAAAACATAAGGAGGCACTTATGCAAGGTGGGAGGCACTTGTGCCGAATCCTAACCCATTATGGGGTACCACCTCCATGTTGAAGATGCGGTAATGAGGTGCGTGGAAGGTGGCACCGTTCCCCGTCTAATGATGCATGGCAATGGATTTACGGGCTTTGTTGGGCTAACCACCCGGCAAAGCTTCTTTTACCTGGTTATGATTAACAACAAAAAGCCTCGGACCAAACAGCCATTTCGACGACAACCTGTAGCACGTCCACCGACCATCCAAACGGACCTGTTTACGGTAGCCCACTGCAATGTACGAGATCTCAGATCCAAGTTTGACCAGTTCCTACATTTAGTGAACTCGGTCAAGCCATCTATCATGTGCATCACTGAGACCAATCTAAACCAAGAAATACAGAGCAGTGAGGTTGCCACACAGGGATACACGTTCCTCAGGCGGGATCGAGAGCGTACTGACGGCGCTAAATATGGAGGTGGTGTCGCTGTTTATATACAGAGCCATATACCTTATTCATGCCTGAACATACCAGATTCAGCAGGCGAAGAAGCTCTGTGGGTTAGGGTGACCCTCCCCAATAAATCCGTGATTGTCGGTACCGTGTATAACCCTCCAACTTACCAGATTACCAGCTACCTTGAAGCCTCCTTCGAATATATTCGGGGCAAGTACGCTAAGTCTGCCATTATCCTTCATGGAGACTTCAACGTCCATCATAGCGTGTGGCTTCGCAGCAAAAATACTGATAGGGAAGGGTCGGACTTGTATGATCTATCTCTTTCTTACGGGCTGGAACAACTTGTCGATTTCGACACGTATCACGGCCCAAACGGATCATCTCGTCTTGACCTCTTCCTTACAGATCACCCTGACTCCTTTAAGGTAGACGCTCATGCTTTCACCAGTGACCACGTTGCCGTCGTTGCACGTGGAAACCTACGTATTCCGCCTCCAGTAAAGCATGAACGAACAATCTGGCTATACAAAAGAGGTGATTGGAACGGTTTGAGAAACACTCTTTTTTCTCAGCAGTGGAGAGCCTTCCTCCTGGAAGGCCCAGAGAAAGCTGCAGATAAGTACCAGCAGGCCATAGTTGACTCTGTCGAAAAGCATATCCCTTCAAAGCGGATCCAGGTGTCCAGTAAGGACAAACCTTGGTTCAACGCCCAGTGTAAGAAGACAATCCGAGCAAAGCAAAAGGCACACAAGCGATGGCTACTTTCGAAGAGCGAATAGGACAGAATTGCATTCATAAATGCGCGCAAAGATGCAGTTCGATCGATTCGGCAATCTCGGGTTCAGTACAAGGAGAGATTCGGCACCAAGCTTCAACTTGCTTCGGCAAAGAGTTGGTGGAAAATTGTCAAGGAGGCTTTACCGTCGTCCAAGGGGACCGCAATTCCTTCTTTCCAGACTAGCGGGACAGTGGCACAAGATCCACACGCAAAGGCTGAAGCTCTTGCTAAGGCTTTTGCCGAATTCTCGAATCTAGACGACGACGGTAGAGAAGTACCAAATTTCTCCGACCGAACCGACACTGTCCTGGAACGTGTGAATTTTTCAGGTCCCAAGATCCTTCGCATTCTGCAGCATCTTGATGTGACCATAGCCACGGGTCCTGACAACATACCAAATGTTGTCCTCAAGTCCTGCAGTGCCGAACTAGCTGGACCCTTGTCATTGCTTTTCCGGCTGTGCTTTCGCTCCGGAACCTTCCCACGAACATGGAAGTCCGCCCATGTTATACCTACTCTAAAGCCAGAAGGCAATCCAACGAGCGTGGGCTCCTACAGGCCTATTAGCCTTCTCTCCTGTGTTGGCAAAGTCTACGAGAGCGTCTCCAATAAAACACTTCATCAGTACCTGGAATCAAATGACCTTGTATGCGATCACCAATATGGATTCCGCCGGAAACGCTCAACATTAGACTGCCTATTGGCCCAGTATCAGGAGTGGATAGAACTTCTGGCAATAAAATACGACATCAGCCTATTATCCTTCGACATTGCGAAAGCTTTTGACAGAGTATGGCACCTTGGCCTGCTAAAGAAACTCTATGTGTATGGTGTTCGTGGATGTCTGTTAAAAGTGATTGAGAGCTTTCTTTCCGATCTTTCACTGCGGGTTGTTCTTGAAGGGTCGCGAATATCCAGTGAAAGCAGGGGTACCCCAGGGCAGTGTCTTGGGACCTACGCTTTTCCTTATCTACATAAACGACATGGGAGACAACCTCGCAAACCCTCTGCATCACTTTGCCGACGATACCACGACACACTCAGCCGTCCCTAAACACGAAGACCCAACAGAAGCCTCCCTTTCCCTACAGAAGGATCTTTTGAAAATTGAAAAGTGGTCTGATGCATGGATGATCAACTTCAATGCATCGAAAACAAAGGAGCTTCTAATTACCCGATCAAAGGTGCCACGTGAACACCCCAGTTTCATCTTCAAAAATGAAGCTATAAAGAGAGTCGACGAGCTTCGTCTACTGGGGATTCATTTCTCGACCGATCTCTCTTGGAACAACCACCTTGATCGGGTGAGAACCTCCTGCGCGAGAAATCTGGGAGTTACTCTTCGCTGCAAAAACCTTCTTCCATCAAGCTCGATCATCCTACTCTACAAGCCTTGCATCAGACCCATAGCTGAATATGGATGCCCGCTATATGCTGGTGCTCCAAAAACGCTGTTGGCACCACTTCAGAAGATCCAGAATAGGGCAATTAGGGTGGGCTGCGCCTCTACACAAGAATCGCTCCAGCCTCTAAATGAAAGGTTTGATGTAGCGTCGATGGCTGTTTTCTACAAGTACATGAATTCGCCTCCCTCAGACGAGCTCTCTCGAATTGTGCCCCACTTTGTCCAGCCGACAAGGAAGACACGAAGGCACACAGCTCGGTCCAATTATCTAAAGGAGGATACGCCGGAAACCAAGTACTTGAGGAACAACTTCATCCGGCGTTGCACTTTTATCTGGAACGGTCTTCCTGGGGATATTATCCCTGCAAATACCTCTGTTGACACCTTCAAAAGAAGGTTCAATAGACATTTAAAACCTCGAGGCCATTGAACGAGGTAAATGAATAGTGGCATATAGGATACTTTGAAGTACCTGGCGCCGTGAATATTGGAATAAGAAAAAAAAAATAATTCACACGATTAGTCATACTTACCTGTCGCAAGATTATGGCTCTGATGTAAGAAACATGTTTTAAAAATGATAAGGAGGAGTCTATGTGGACTCCAAGAAACTTGGCAGCTTCGACCTGCGGGAGGAGATTGGTGGAATATTTTAGGCCAGCTGCTTGCTGAGCTTCATTTTTTTTTTTGTCAGGGGTTCAAAATAATACAACCTGACTTTTCTTGCTGTGAATGGTCATGCAGTTAACGAGACACCACTCCTGCGCTCTATTCAGAAGGATTTGAGTAGAGTTGACGACGGATGCTAAATTAGGGCCAGTGGTGAAAAAGTTGCTATCGTCAGCAAAAAGTACTGGGTGCACTGATGGACCAAGGTCCGTAACCAAATCATTAATATAAGGAGAAAAAGTATTGGACCAGGAACAGAGCCCTGTGGGACGCCCCTCAGGACAGGTAAAGGATGCGAAGTCACGCCGCCCAGACTCACACTCTGTATTTTACCAGAGAGATAAAAGCCGAGCCATGAGAAAGGAATTCCACGAATCCCTATCTTCTTGAGTTTACTTAATAAAACAGTGTGATCAACCATGTCAAAGGTCTTAGAAAAATCCAGAAATAAGCCAAATAAAGTATTATTAAACTCAAGCTGGGAACGTATGAGCTGTGTAGCGTCGATTAGTGCCTGAGCAGTTGAAAATTTGGAACGAAAGCCATATTGGTAAGGAGAAATCAACGAATCTGAAGGATGAATCCCAAAAAAAAGGAGAAAGACGTGGGAAGATAATTCTCTCGAGCACTTTAGATATAACTTAGAGAAGTGAGATTGGACGATAATTACTTATCGCCTTTTTTATGAATCGGGATAGCAATTGCTGATTTAAATATTTCTGGGAAGACTCCATTGATCATAGACAGGTTTGCTATGTGCACAATGGGTTCACAAACATAGGAAGATGCGGTCCTAAGAAGCTTTTTATGCCAAAGAAGTCAGGTATACTACTATTAGAGAGAGATTTGATAACTTGAAGCACCTCATTACTATCAGTTGGAGAGAAAAATATGGATCTGGGATTCTTGCTAGGGTGTACTGACTGGGAGGGGGCAGGATTTAGCATTTGGAATATTGGTGGAATAATTATTAAAAGCATCCGGTACTGAAATTGGGTTAATTAATCTGCCACTGATGTCCTTAAGGTTAATAGGTATAGACCTTGAATTCCTTTTTTTGAAAGAATTTCATTTATTGTGGACCAAATTTTTTGCAAGTTCCCTTTGCAGTGAGAGATTTTTGAATAATAATAATTTTTGCTTCCCGGACGAGTTTGGTATATAAGTTTTTGTATTTTTTATAATTAGTTAGGTCAATAACGCTACTGGTTTTGCAAGCTAACTTATATAGGTCATTTTTGCGGTATGAAGAGATTATCAGGCTATTGGACATCCAGGGGCGTATATGGGTAGTTTTTCGGTTGGATTTACGGAATGAAAAGATTGAACTGATAAGATCACTCAGTCCCTGTGTAAAACCATTTGTGGCTGAATTTACATCCTGACAATCCAAAACCTTGGACCAGTCAAAGGATTTCAAACGATCCGTGAACCGGTTCATATTCACAGTATTATATATTCTATTAGACGTAGGGGTATTAGTTCTAGAGGGTTGAGTAGTTGGTAGGGAGGGTAGGGAGAGATAGATTGGAAAGTGGTCTGACAGGTCAGAGAATATTATTTTGGAGGACAGGTGGTTTCCCAGAGAAGTGGATACAAAAATGTTATCAAATACAGTAGCGGTCGACACCATAGGATCAACTCTAGTAGGAAAAAGGAATGTGGAAAGAAGACCACTTGAGGTAAATGTATCAAAGAAGGTAATGATTCACAGTCTAATAGCCTGGTGAATTTTAGACTTGACCGGATGTAAAGAGAAATGCCGCCAGAGGACTTGGTTAATTTTCTTTCAATATGAATAGCTTGAAAGCCAGGGAGGGAAAATTCATTAGTATCATCAATTTCTGAAAGTCACGTCTCCGTTATTCCAATTACGTCGAAAGGGCAGTAACCGTTAATTAAAATTAAATCTTTAAAATTAGCCCAAATATCCCGTGTGCTTCTGATGTTAAAGCAAATTACATTAAGTTTGGTCCCTTCCATTAGCTTAGGTTTTACATTTTTTACAAAATCAAAAATGTCGAGATATTCACCGTTAATTTGGTTTAAGGGCTATCAGGGCTAGATAAAGGGTTGGTGGGCAAATTATTTCGGTCATCGTAATGACCGAAATAAAACAACAACATTATTCAGTAAAAACAACATTATTACACAGTGATAAATTTGTGAGAAAAGTAAAATCTTGCATAGTACACATTTAAATATCCATTGTGGTCTGAGTTTCATCATTTCCCTGATTATAATATTGGAATTCTTCTTCAGCCGACGAAATATCATTGGTGGTAATTTTGGACTGGGATGGACAGTTTGCCTTTTTTTTTCTTAGATTTCTTGCCTTTGACTAGGGCAGTGGCACCGACTACCGTCTTGGGGGTTGTGGCATTGTCAGAGCATGTATTAATTTGATTTGCAGTTGAGTCAACTGGTGATAGCTTTCTTCTTGAGAATATTTTTGGTTTCCTCAGGTTCATTACTAACCTCAATTAAGTGACTGACTGTGAGATAAGTTACAAGCCTTTGCCATTCTTGGCAACTTTCGAATGAATCTTTTGGAGGGCAGGATTTTGAACTAAACTTAGTTAAGGGATGGGGGGACTGACTAGAACCTTGAGTATGAATATTGTTTCCCTCGTTAGCAAATGATACTGTATTTGCATCTTCTACAGCAACTGTTGCTTGGCTTCTACTAGGCCGACGGAGTGTGGGTTGCCGAGGCATTCTTGCAGCTACAACTGAGTAGGGTAAGTTCATTTTATCAGATGTTCTAAGGATTACGACTCGCTTTTGGTGAGCTGGGCAAGATTGTTTTTGGAGGGCTGTGTGTCCCTTACGGTTACAATTTCTGCAGAAAGGGTCTGACACAGGGCATTCACTAATTGCGTGGCCTGTTTTCCCACACTTAAGGCAAGACGGATGGGACTGTTTGGAGTGTTTTTTCGCTGTGGTCGTGGGCCAGACAAGTGGAGCATTGTAGGGGCTTAGACTTATAAATCTTGTAAGAAAAAGGGTCATACCGTACAAGAATATTTCTCTGTTTACCTCAACTTTGCAAGAAATGAGGATTGAACGGCTTGAGTGAAGGACTCCTTCTTTGTTTAAACTTAGCCTTATTGCAGTTGAAGGATTTATGAGAAGGCCTGAAGAATCTATTAGTTCAGTTTGTATTTCCTCCACTTTTATGCTGGTATCAACACCATAAAGCACATACTTGTGTAACTTGTCCACATCTTTTTTTGTGGCTAAAATTTTCGAGCCATCAATAATTATTTCTTTGGATTTTGACAGGACATGTTCTGCCACCTGAGAAGACGTAAAGTAAATATCAATAGACTCGTTCTGCTTGAAATCAGGTTCAAAATTTACCTTGGCGATCAGAAAGACAGCTTTCCTAATTTGCATTATTCGATCTTTGGGAAAGGGTTGGCCATTGGTTTTCTTGATTGAGACAGTATAATAATTGGGGTAATCTGTAGTACTAGTTTCTAGGACACTTGAAGGGAGCGGCTGCACTATCACTGGCGAACGAGTTTCATCCTTTTTCCTCTTTTTGCCAGGCGTCTCACCTCTTTTATTAGAGTTAGCCGCGGCTAAGGCCTGAATTCCTGACAAGTGGCTAACTGCTGTTTTGGACTGCGAGTTGGGGATCCCTTTATCCTTTTATCAATTCCTTTTAGAGTTCCTTCTTCCTTTTAAACTAAACTTTATGGGATTCGCTATTTCTTTTCAGCTTTAGTAACATAGTTAAACCGTGGACAAAATAAGGACGAGATATCAACCTTAACTTCTCCAAAACATTTTCTGAATTCGAGTGATCGGCAGTAAAAACCTTAGATTGCCTGACAACTGAACCCATTAGACAAAATGGGGAAACAAAATAAAATTCCTTGTACGATATCTCCAAGGCATCCTTATGAAACCTTACGGGAATCCGATGATTATATCCTATTCTTCTATCTTATATTATTCTTTATCTTATACCTAATCTTATATCATAGCTTACATCTTATTCTAGTCTTGTTGCCTGAAGCCATATCTTTGACTACCTTTATGGCCATTCTGTCTTCCCTTCATTCCAATGCTCATAAAAATCATGTAAAATAAAACTAGCTGTCACATTTTACAGTCTCACCTAGAACCTATCTCTTTTAACTTCTGAGCAACTCTTTTCTTACTTGCTGTTGTTTTTGTTTCATTGAGCCAGAACTAAAATTTGAGAAACTTAGCTGGAAATGAAAAATTAAACACTTCTCTTAGGAGCTTTTCAAGTTTATGATTGTCATACATATAAATAAGCTTGTTTACACGGTGTGGAACCAATATCAAACGCCTTGTAGCAACGGCTATTCCGTCGTCATTGAAACCGCTGCAGTGCTCTTTCTGCCGCTGCAGTTGTTGCTGGCAAAGACAAAACTTTCCTGCAACAGCTATACAAATCATGGCAGCTGGGCCGAACATATTTCCCAAAACGCAAGGGTTGGAGTGATTAAATCACCAGGACCGGATCTTTTGATTTCCAATCATGGGCTACCAAGTTCGGGTAAATGCTAATTGTAAAAGACAAAGTTATTCTTACGGAAGTAAAGCAAAATCGAAAAAAAAATTATTGCTTCGTCGATATCGTTTGATCAAGCAAGACCAAATAAACTGAATCACGATATTTACCAATATGCACATAATTCTAAACACTAGCTCTTTGTTAAAAACCGAAAAATTGCCCCCCTCCCCCTCCAAAAAAGGACATTCTCTTAGAAACAGAAAATTATATGACTAGCCTACAGAAAACCAAAAAGAATCTATAGCAGGGATAGTATTAATAATTGCTAGTATACAATTTTAATTCTCTAAATATTTGAAGCATGCTCAATTTTCAGCAAAGTGCTAGTTTCAGAATCTTATAGATTTAGGAAAATGTTACGAGTAAGCTTGTCTGAGCTAGTTTTGTGTTTATTTTTTACGTAGGCTGATTTGGGAAGCAATAATTAGTATTATTGTTATTTTTTAGTTCAACTTGGCCTTTTTAATTCGTAAGAAAGACTTCGCTTTTTTTAAATTCACTTTTAGTTTTCTTAAATATAGACAACAAGACCTTACAAAAAGATTTTTTTTAAATTTAGGTGCTGAAACTAAGAAAGTCAGTGTGATTTTTCTAAGCGCATTGAACGCAGGTTTTCCCTGATGTAGGTATGCGCAACTTAATTCTCTGCTCTATATAAGAGTAACTTTTTTACGTAAGTAAAGAGTCTGAGGACCATATTATTACTGCTACAATTAAGGATTTTTAATTGTGAAATTCAATCAATTTCCATAAAATGGAAATAGATAAACAATATTTTATTCATTGAATAGTTTTTTGCAAAGCGTAATTTCTTAGTTGTTAATTACTAAACGGTAGGACTAGAGGTAACATACAAGAGGGGGATAGTGAAACACAGTTAAAGATTCTCAGCCACGGAGTGCATTACAACATTATTTTTACACAGGTAATAGTTTCGGCCCGTAGACAAGATATGGTTTATGATATTAGTAGAAGAGTAGGCCTTTCTTCTTTTGACCTTCCGTTGAATGCTAATACCCGAAAGCTGACAATAGGATGTATCAGTAGGTAGTGTGTTACCTGCGACAGTGGCAAGGAGTTGTCCTCTATCATCAACGATTATTTTTATGTTGGCATTCTCTTTGAGTGCAATCATCTCTGGAGATCTTAATGTCGCAGATCCACCAACATATGAGATGAATTTTTTCGGTACTCCAAAGAAATTTAATTCCTTACTGTCATGACAATGCACGCATACGTTTCCGATAGTGCTACCACTTGTACTTATTTCAAAGTTTAAATACTTTTCCTTTTTTTACCACCTTCATACAATCCGATCACTAATTAGGATCATTCACATCCCTATTATTCAATCAAATATTAATATCGTTCATAGAGTCCAATTCGCAAATGCTATGCCCTTTTTTGCACTTAGAGTTATTTCTTGGTAAGCACCATATGTCAGTCAATCAATTTTGAGCGTAGCATTCTATTCTTTAATTAGCAGCGACGCATTCCTAACAAACTAGTCTTGACTAAAGGCAATTGTCCAAAAACCTAGGGATACTCACTCTCTTTGAAAAGGTGTAGAGCATCCATAGAAGTATTACCTAGATGCGAGGGGCTACTCACTCTCTTTGAAAAGGTGTAGAGCATCATAGACATGTTTTCCTAGGGTATTCATAGAATTAATTATAGGCATTCTACTGTCAAGGATGGCATGAATACTATTCATACAAAAACAAAACTTTTGTATGAATGCAAAAGTGGCATTTTTTGTAAGTTTGTGCTACATAACGTCAGTTTTCTCCAGATAGGGTCAAAATGCCGAAGAATATCCATTCTAGTATACCCAGTCATGTTTCAATGGTCTCTAGCCCCATGGAGGACGTTTTTGGTCTGAAACTTCAAAAACGTCGGTAGTTTTTAAAGATACTGCCTCTTCTGCCATTTCTGGAGTGAAAATACTGAGAAGCAAGCCGAGGGTGCTATTGCAATCTCCGTGGCTGAGAATCTTTAACTGTGTTTCACTATCCCCCTCTTGTATGTTCCTTCTAGTCCTACCGTTTAATAATTAACAACTAAGAAATTGCGCTTTGCAAAAAACTATTCAATGAATAAAAAATTGTTTATCTATTTCCATTTTATGGAAATTGATTGAATTTCACAATTAAAAATCCTTAATTGTAGCAGTAATAATATGGCCCTCAGACTCTTTACTTACGTAAAAAAGTTGCTCGTATATAGAGCAGAGAATTAAGTTGCGCATACCTACATCAAGGAAAACCTGCGTTCAATGCGCTTAGAAAAATCACACTGACGTTCTTAGTTTCAGCACCTAAATTAAAAAAAAATCTTTTTGTAAGGTCTTGTTGTCTATATTTAAGAAAACTAAAAGTGAATTTAAAAAAAGCGAAGTCTTTCTTAAGAATTAAAAAGGCCAAGTTGAAATAAAAAAATAAAAATAATGCTAATTATTGCTTCCCAAATCAGAAATTGCCGGAAAAATAAAAAGGGCATTGGTAGAAAATATCACTATGGAATATAAAGATGAATCGATGAAAAAAAAAGTGCCAGCAAACGTTACTACCATTGATCAAACAGTCAATCAACCAAATAATACCAAAGACGAAACGCGTATTGAACCTGTCGGTGACATACCAGTAAAAATTGTGTATGAGTCAAAATGGAATAATACAGCTACAAATGGAAGCAAATGGAAGCTACAATATCAAGAGAGAACATGGTGAACTATTTTATGAAACAGATTCAGAATGTCCAAAGTTGATCATTGATAATAATAATGTATCATAATATATTTTTGTATTAATATTCTACATGGCATTATTTCATTAAAATATATTATGCATTACATTGTTATGTGTTCATTATTTTTAGAGTATGCTAACATATCAAACGTTTAGAATGTCTATTAAAACATCGGAGATGTAAGAAAAGGAATTTGCATACATCTATTGTCAGACACATGGGATAACATTGACAAAATCTAGGTATCAGAGTGAATAAATTTTTTCTATCAATATCTTTGTTAGATACATCGGATAAAATTGACTAAATCTAAGTATCAGATTGAATAAATTCTTTATCAACATCCGTTGTTGGATATGTCATTATGTCTTTATGAAAAAATTGTAAGTAAGTAAGTAACAAACTCTTTCTTGAATTCACCTCTTGGATAAACAATACGGAAATTTAATTAAGGAAATTATGAAAAAAAATTCTAAGTAAGTAACAAACTCTTTCTTGAATTCACCTCTTGGATACACAATACGGAAATTTAATTAAGGAAATTATGAACCAAAAATTGTAAGTAAGTAACAAACTCTTTCCTGATGTCACCTCTTAAATACACAATGCTGAAATTTCATTTAAGAAATGTTGAAAAATTGTATAAATAAGTAGCAAATTCTTTCTTGAATTCGCCTCCTGGATAAACAAAAAAGACATTTCATTCAAGAAGTTATGACAAAATTTTAAATAAGTAACAAACTCTTTCTTGAATTCACCGTTTGCATGCAAAATACAGAAATTTCATTCAAGAAATTATGAACAAATTCTAAGTAAGTAACAATCCCTTTCTTGAAGTCCCCTCTTGGATACGCAATACGGAAATTTCATTCAAGAAATTATAAAAATATTTGTAAGTAAGTAACAAACTCTTTCTTGAATTCGCCTTTTGCATGCACAATACAGAAATTTCATTCAAGAAATTATGAAAAAATTCTAAGTAAGTAACAATCTCTTTCTTGAAGTCCCCTCTTGGATACACAATACGGAAATTTCATTCAAGAAATTATGAAAATATTTGTAAGTAAGTAACAAACTCTTTCTTGGAGTCACCTCTTGGATACACAATGCAGAAACTTCATTTAAGAAATTAGGAAAAAAATGTAAGTAAGTAAGAAACAAACTCTTTCTTGAATTCGACGTTTGGATGCACAATACAGAAATTTAATTCAGGAAATTATGAAAAAAAAATTGTAAGTAAGTAACAAACTCTTTCTTGAAGTCACCTCTTGGATACACAATGCAGAAATTTCATTCAAGAAATTATGAAAATATTTGTAAGTAAGTAGCAAATTCATTCTTGAATTCGCATTCAAGAAATTGTGAGAAAATTCTAAGTAAGTAACAAACTCTTTATTGTTTTTACGTCTTCGATACATGGTGCAGAAATTTCATTCAAGAAATTATAAAAAAATTGTACATAACTAACAACTATGTACATAATAGTATTATGTACAAATATGTACATAATTTAGGTCTAACCTAAATTCATCGTAATGATGCATAAAGTCAAAATAAATAGAACTTGGATCTTAAGAATGTTATCTGATTTATCCAATGAGTTTGTAACTTACTTACAATTCTTTCATAGTTTCTTGAATGAAATTTCTGTATTGTGTATCCACGAGTTGAATTCAAGAAAGATTTTGTTACTTACTTACTTACAATTCTTTCCTAATTTCTTTAACAAAATTTCCGTATTGTGTACCCAAGAGGTGAATTCAAGAAAGAGTTTGTTACTTACCATTTTTTTTATAATTTCTTGAATGGAATGTCTGTATTTTGTATCCAGGAGGAGAATTCAAGAAAGAGTTTGTTACTTACTTGCAATTTTTTAATAATTTCTTGAATGAAATTTCCGTATTGTGTATCCAAAAGGTGTATTCAAGAAAGAGTTTTTTACTTACTTACAATTTTTTTTATAATTTCTTGAATGAAATGTCTGTATTGTGTATCCCGGAGGAAAATTCAAGAAAGAGTTTGTTACTTACTTACAATTTTTTCATAATTTCTTGAGTGAAATTGCTGTATTGTCTGTCCAGGAAGCGAGTTCAAGAAATAGTATGTTTGCAATTTTTTTATAATTTCCTGAATTAAATTTCTGTATTGTGCATCCAAACGGCGAATTCAAGATAGAGTTTGTTACTTACTTAGAATTTTGTCATAATTTCTTGAATGAAATGTCTTTTTGTTTATCCAAGAGGCGAATTCAGGAAAGAATTTGTTACTTACTTACTGACAATTTTTTCATAATTTCTTAAATGAAGTTTCTGCATTATATACCCAAGAGGTGACTTCAAGAAAAAGTTTCTTACTTACTTACAATTTTTTCATAATTTATTGAATGGAATTTCCGTATTGTATATCCAAGAAGTGAAAACAATAAAGAGTTTGTTGATTATTTGCGATTTTTTCATAATTTCTTGAATGAAATGTCTGTATTGTGTATCCAAGAGGTGAAATCAAGAAAGAATTTGTTACTTACTTACAGATATTTTCATAATTTCTTGAATGAAATTTCCGTATTGTTTATCCGAGAGGTGTATTCAAGAAAGATTTTGTTACTTATGTACAATTTTTTTATAATTTCTTGAATGAAATTTCTGCATCGTGTATCTAAGACGTGAAAACAATAAAGAGTTTGTTACTTACTTAGAATTTTGTCATAATTTCTTGAATGAAATGTCTTTTTTGTTTATCCAGCAGGCGAATTCAAAAAAGAATTTGCTACTTACTTACAATTTTTTCATAATTTCTTAAATGAAATTACTGCATTGTGTATCCAAGAGGTGACTTCAAGAAAGAGTTTGTTACTTACTTACAATTTTTTTCATAATTTCCTGAATTAAATTTCTGTATTGTGCATCCAAACGGTGAATTCAAGAAAGGGTTTGTTACCTACTTAGAATTTTGTCATAATTTCTTGAATGAAATGTCTTTTTGTTTATCCAGGTGGTGAATTCAAAGAAGAATTTGTTACTTACTTACTTACAATTTTTTCATTATAGAATTTTTTCATAGTTTCTTGAATGAAATTTCTGCATCGTGTATCCAAGACGTGAAAACAATAAAGAGTTTGTTACTTACTTAGAATTTTTTCATAATTTCTTGAAAGAAATGTCTTTTTTGTTTATCCAGGTGGTGAATTCAAAGAAGGATTCGTTACTTACTTACTTACTTACTTACAACTTTTTTCATAATAGAATTTTTTCATAATTTCTTGAATGAAATTTCTACATCGTGTATCCAAGACGTGAAAACAATAAAGAGTTTGTTACTTACTTAGAATTTTTCATAATTTCTTGAATGAAATGTCTGTTTTGTTTATCCAGGATGTGAATTCAAGAATGAATTTGCTGTTTACTTACAATTTTTTTTCATAGTTTCTTAAATGAAATTTCTGCATTGTGTATCATAGAGGTGACTTCAAGAAAGAGTTTGTTACTTACTTGCATTTTTTTCATAATTTCCTGAATTAAATTTCTGTATTGTGCATCCAAACGGTGAATTCAATAAAGACTTGGTTACTTACTTACTCAATTTTTTTCCCTTATTTCTTAAATGAAGTTTCTGCATTGTGTATCCAAGAGGTGACTCCAAGAAAGAGTTTGTTACTTACTTACAAATATTTTCATAATTTCTTGAATGAAATTTCCGTATTGTGTATCCAACAGGGGACTTCAAGAAAGAGATTGTTACTTACTTAGAATTTTTTTCACAACTTCTTGAATGAAATTTCTGTATTGTGCGTGCAAACGGCGAATTCAAGAAAGAGTTTGTTACTTACTTAGAATTTTGTCATAATTTCTTGAATGATATGTCTTTTTTGTGTATCCAAGAGGTATATTGAAGAAACAGTTTGTTACTTATGTCCATTTTTTTATAATTTCTTGAATGAAGTTTCTGCATCGTGTATCTAAGACGTGAAAACAATAAAGAGTTTGTTACTTACTTAGAATTTTGTCATAATTTCTTGAATGCGAATTCAAGAATGAATTTGTTACTTACTTATAATTTTTTTTCATAATTTCTTGAATGAAATATCTGTATTGTGTATCCAAGAGGTGACTTCATGAAACAGTTTGCTACTTAATTACAATTTTTTTTCCATAATTTCCTGAATTACATTTCTGTATTGTGCATCCAAACGGCGAATTCAAGAAAGAGTTTGTTACTTACTTACATTTTTTTTCCTAATTTCTCAAATGAAGTTTCTGCATTGTTTATCCAAGAGGTGACTCCAAGAAAGAGTTTGTTACTTACTTACAAATATTTTCATAATTTCTTGAATGAAATTTCCGTATTGTGTATCCAAGAGGGAACTTCAAGAAAGAGATTGTTACTTACTTAGAATTTGTTCATAATTTCTTGAATGAAATTTCTGTATTGTGCATGCAAACGGCGAATTCAAGAAAGAGTTTGTTACTTACTTAGAATTTTGTCATAATTTCTTGAATGATATTTCTTTTTTGTGTATCCAAGAGGTGAAACCAATAAAGAGTTTTTTACTTACTTACAAATATTTTCATAATTTCTTGAATGAAATTTCCGTATTGTGTATCCAAGAGGGAACTTCAAGAAAGAGATTGTTACTTACTTAGAATTTTTTCATAATTTCTTGAATGAAATTTCTGTATTGTGCATGCAAACGGCGAATTCAAGAAAGAGTTTGTTATTTATTAAGAATTTTGTCATAATTTCTTGAATGAAATGTCTTTTTTGTTTATCCAAGAGGTGAGTTCAAGAAAGAATTTGCTACTTACTAGCGATTTTTTCATAATTTATTGAATAAAATATCTGTATTGTGTATCCAAAAGGCGAATTCAAGAAAGATTTCGTTACTTACTTACAATTTTTTCATAATTTCTTGAAAGAGATTTTTGCATCGTGTATCCAAGAGGTGAAAACAATAAAGAGTTTGTTACTTACTTAGAATTTCGTCATAATTTTTTGAATGAAATGTCTTTTTTATTTGTCCAAGATACGAATTCAAGAAAGAATTTGCTACTTACTTACAATTTTTTCATAATTTCTTAAATGAAATTTCTGAATTGTGTATCCAAGAGGTGAGTTCAAGAAAGAGTTTGTTACTTACTTACATTTTTTTTCATAATTTCCTTAATTAAATTTCCGTATTGTGTATCCAAGAGGTGAATTCAAGAAAGAGTTTGTTACTTACTTACAATTTTTTTCATAATTTCTTTAATTAAATTTCCGTATTGTGTATCCAAGAGGCGAATTCAAGAAAGAGTTTGTTACTTACTTACTTACAATTTTTTCATAATGACATATCCAACAACGGATGTTGATAAAGAATTTATTCAATCTGATACTTAGATTTAGTCAATTTTATCCGATGTATCCAAGAAAGATGTTGATAGAAAAAAATTATTCACTCTGATACCTAGATTCTGTCAATGTTATCCCATGTGTCTGAAAATAGATGTATGCAAATTCCTTTTCTTACATCTCCGATGTTTTAATAGACATTCTAAACGTTTGATATGTTAGCATACTCTAAAAATAATGAACACATAACAATGTAATTCATAATATATTTTAAATGAAATAATGCCATGTAGAATATTAATACAAAAATATATTATGATACATTATTAATATCAATGATCAACTTTGGACATTTTTAATCTGTTCCATAAAATAGTTCACCATGTTCTCTCTTGATATTGTAGCTATTGTCTTCTCTTAGCTGGTAATCAGTAGAATAATCATTATTCCATTTTGACTCATACACAATTTTTACTGGTATGTCACCGACAGGTTCAATATGGGTTTCGTCTTTGGTATTATTTGATTCATTGACTGTTTGATCAATGGTAGTAACGTTTGCTGGCACTTTGTTTTTCATCGATTCATCTTTATATTCCATAGTGATATTTTCTACCAATGCCCTTTTTATTTTTCCGGCAATTTCACTGTGTATTACAACATTATTTTTACACAGGTAACAGTTTCGGCACGTAGACAAGATATGGTTTATAATATTAGTAGAAGAGTAGGCCTTTCATCTTTAACCTTCCGTTGAATGCTAATGCCCAAAAGCTGACAATAGGGTGTATCCTGGTAATGTGTTACCTGCAAAAGTAGCAAGGAGTTGTCCTCTATCATCAACGATTATTTTTATGTTGGCATTCTCTTTGAGTGCAATCAGCTCTGGAGATCTCAATCTCGCATATCCACCAACATATGAGATGAATTTTTTCGGTATTCCAAAGAAATTAAATTCCTTACTGTCATGACAATGCACGCATACGTTTCCGATAGTGATACCACTTTTACTTATTTCATAGTTTAAATACTTCTCCTTGTCAGCATTCAATGCTGCAATAACACTATCTTGTGAACACACTTTCTTAAAATGCTTCATCTTCACTTTTTTAAAGATATGACTTATGTGTTTATCGTTCCACTGCGTAAAAAGATATTGATTTAATACATGCAATAAACTAGGTAGTGTCGATAATCCCGCCATAAATTACCAGTGGGAAAGTCGCATCGTGTCTCTGAGCAAGCATAGAGTGCAAATGTTATAGCCAAAAGTATATTTCATGTCATTTTAAGATACGTAAAAAAAGTTGAATAATTTCAGTCCAAAAAAAATTTAGTCCAATAAAAAAAAGTGCTACTACAAACAATATTTTCTAATAGTAAAAGTCACGACTAACATTTCTATATCATTCTCATTTTGAATTTGGAAAACATTAAATGTGATTTCTTTTTTGTTTTAAGTATGTTACATGTCATTCTAAGAGATATAAAAAAAGTTGAAAAAATATAACATGTTAAAAAAAATAAAAAAAAGTTAAAAAAACTTAAAAAAAAAGTTGAATAATTTCGACCAAAAAAATTTACTCCAATAAAAAAAAGTGCTACTACAAATATTATTTTTCTAATAGTAAAGGTCTCGACTAACATTTTTATATCATTCTCATTCTGAATTTGGAAAATATTAAATGTGTTTTTTTTATGTTTTAAGTATGTTACATGTCATTCTAGGAGATGTAAAAAAAAGTTGAAAAAAATACCATGTTAAAAAAAAACCTAAAAAAATTCCAAAAAATGGGGGGAGGGGGCCAAAAAGTTGGAGGGTAGGGGGGCCTCTTGGAGTTTGGGGATAAGGGACCTTTGGGGGTTGAGGTCCCTGGTGGTTAGGGTCATTAGTGCTTATGATCCTTGACGGTTCGTACTCATAAACACCTCACTACTTGATTTGTAAGGATTTCTAAGGGTTGTTCTGAATTTCATTATTAAAATTCTTTTCTTGCCATCTACATCTCTCTTAGTATCAACTTTTAGTATGCTATAACGTTAGACTCTATTTTAAATTGACTACACTGTTCAAACGCCACTTGTTTATTATAAAGAACACATCGAAGAAGTAAAGCTAGGTCAAATCACAAGACCATTATATCATTGTTAACCATTTTCATAGATTGATGGTATTCCAAATTTATAATAAATAAGCTATGAGTTAACAAGCCCGAGGGGTTACCTTAACTGATAATCAGTTTAGCCCTTTTTTTACCACCTTCATACAATCCGATCACTAATTAGGATCATTCACATCCCTATTATTCAATCAAAAATTAATATCGTTCATAGATGCCAATTCGCAAATGCTATACACTTTTTTGGAATTAGAGTTATTTTTTGGTAAACACCATATGTCAATCAATCACTTTTGAGCGTAGCATTCTATTCTTTAATTAGCAGCGACGCATTCCTAACAAACTAGTCTTGACTAAAGGCAATTGTCCAAAAATCTAGGGATACTCACTCTCTTTGAAAAGGTGTAGAGCATCCATAGAAGTATTACCTAGATGCGAGGGGCTACTCACTCTCTTTGAAAAGGTGTAGAGCATCCATAGAAATGTTTTCCTAGGGCATCCATAGAATTCATTATAAACATTCTACTCTCGACTGAGGATTTACGAATTTATGCCAGAACTTAGTGTGACATTCACTTCGAACTTCGAGCGTTTGCGTTGTTGGGTTACTGAAATATTTTCGGAGGCGCACCACCTATTTCGGAGAGCCTAAGACAACTAATTGTCACCTGTATCTTTTAGAATTTGCTCATAAGGAATTCAACAAGCAAAGGATTCTTTTATCTTACTACTACTAATACTAACAGCTCACCGCAGCGCCAAGCCACCGGATGCCAACACGGCTATGCACGCTCCTCCTCCATCCCAATCTATTCAAAGACTCCCTTTTTACACCCTCCCAGGAAGTTCTCATTTCCTTTAAATCTTTTTTTAAGACATCCTCCCACCCCAGACGAGGACGACCTGCTTTCCGTTTAGCCCTAGACGGTTGGCCGAAAAGGACAATATTTGGAAATCTGTCATCCTTCATCCGCACAACGTGCCCTAGCCACCTCAACCTTTCTTTCATTATAGCCCTAGAAAGCAGTATTGAACCACATTTTTCTTACAGCCTACTGTTTGAAATACGGTCAGTCAGCCGGGTACGAAGAACAATCCATAAGCAGTTTCTCTGGAAAATATCTAGCATATCCTCATCCAATTTTCGGAGTGCCCCTGCTTCAGAGCTTTTTACCACTTTTTGACCACCATATTTGACTACTGTTATCCCTCTTGCTTCTAATATTCTAATCTTGGTTTAAAGACCTATCTTCCTATTCTTCCAATCTTTTTTAACTGTGAAAAAACACCCTGAGCCTTAGCTATTCTTTTTTAACATCTTCACTGCTCCCACCCTCTTTACTAATAATACTACCAAGGTAAGTGAAGCTGTCCACCTGATCAATCGTTTCGATACCCAACATCATCTTTTCATCTTCACTTATTCCTAGCTTTAGAGACTTAGTCTTCTTAACGTTAATTTTCAAACCCATTCTAGCAGCCTGAACTCGCAAAACCTCTAAAAGTTCATTCAGTTTGCTCACACTTTCATCTAGGATGCTTAAATCATCAGCATAATCTAGTTCCGGGAGACTTTTACCTCCCCATTTGATTCCGTGGTCTCCCGTTGCCTTTCCTATGCTCCCTAAGACAAAGTCCACCAAAATAATCCATATAAAGGGGGATAGAACACAACCCTGCTTAACTCCAAATCTAATGCAAAACCAGTTGCTAACCTCATTTCCTACCTTAACCCCAGCAGTGTTATGTTCGAACATAGCACTAATCACTTTTATGTATTTGTCTGATATACTATACAACGATAACCGCACTGTTCTTCTCTTAAAACTTCGTCTACGGCATCTCTCAGTCTAAGAAGTATCATATTACTAAGTAATCTGCTACCTACAGAGACCAGACTAATGCCTCGATAATTACGACACTCACTCTTATCACTTTTCTTATAAAGTGGCTTAATCAAGGTTTCCTAAAATCGTTAGGTACTTCCCCTTTTTCAAAAATCATTTTCATAATCTTCAGTAACTTATTTCTAACCTCAGAGCCACCATATTTAAGAAACTCATTTACCACCCTATCAGCACCTGGAGCCTTATTATTCTTTAATCCTTTTAGTACTGTCACTAATTCTTCCTCACGAAAAAAATGTTTCTTCACATCCAAGGTATCACGAACTTTTCATTTTCCTCTATATCTTTTCCTACAGCTCTATCTCGGTTTAGTAAATTTTCAAAATGTACTGCCTATCTCTCTTTAATTCTTTCCTTATCACTAAATGTGACCCCGTTCCTTTTTTTAATTGGGACAAGTCCGGATTGACTACTCCTTCTCAATTTATTAACATGCCAGTACAATATTTTACTATTATGCCGTCTAGCTGCATCTTCCAGATCCTCGGCAATTTTATCCATGGCCTCCACTTCACACCTCCTTAGTTCATATTTTAATACTTTCTCCACTTTCTTTACATTCCTTTTGTTTTCATATGATCTATCACTCAGATAATTCTTGTACAAGTCCCTTCTCCTTTCTATTAAACATAAAGATTTTTCACTATTAGCATCAATTACAGCACTCCTATATACCCTAGTATCTTGTATTGATCCTGCCAGTCTTCGGTTTACTGTAACATAATCAATAAGGTTTGCTGTCTTACCATCACATGAATACCATGTTAAATTCCGACCCATTTTATGACCAAACAACGTATTGGCTATAGCTAGATTGTTATAGAGTTCCAATCTCTTTCCAAGAGATTCAGTTCAAGCCAACTTTCCAAGTTGGAAGGGGGTCGCAGGTGAGGACATCGCGGGATATAGTTCCAGCTGGTCGTCGTAGTGAATATCCCAAGAATTTCAGTCGTCGTTGTTTTATGATTACCGAGAGGGGGGCCTTCTGGACACAACTTCGAACCTCAGCGTTTGAGATATGAAACCATCGGCTGACCCGTAGTGTGTGTCTCATGCAGCGATGATCGAATACTTCTAGTGAACGTGTTTCTTCGGCCTTTAAAGGCCAAGTATCACAGGTGTACAGCAAGATCGATTGAACAGTTGCCATCGATTGAACAGAATATAATATGTACTTTACTGAAAAAAATTCCGATGAATTTACTGAAAAAATGTGCATTGTCAGTTTAATATACAGATGCTGATATTTAATCCTTAAAATCGTAATTAATTTTTGATTTCTTAAAGTTATAAAAATGAAAAACATTTAAAAGATTTTTTTCTGGTTGTTTTATATTGACATAGTCTATTTCAGGGAAAAAGACTGAGCTTCTTCTAAAGTTAAACAACCCTCCCTTCCATAAAAACCTTAAATACCCCCTCGGCATAAGTTACAACCCTTGCCCCTAATCTGTAGGGTTTTTTTCAACCCTAAAAGTCTTGTTATATGATATTTAGACTATTTTGAATAGAATGGCTATCTCAAGATTTCTATTAGATGCATTTCTGGAAAACTCGAAGTGTCTGTGGATATGGGGGGAGGTAACTGCTCTCCGAACACTTTGACTCTTAAGAATGGCACTAGAGCGTCTGATTACCAATCCAATGAGCCTCTCTGAAGTTTATCTGACCATGCTTTCTACAAAAACCTTATATGCCCCCAGGGCATTACTTACAACCCTTGCCCTGAGGGCTGGGGGGATTCCTTATACACAAAGACATAATTTCCAGACCTTTCAAATACGTTGAACAAAATGGGTGTATCCCATTTGAGCGCTTTCCCATTTGAGCGCCATGGCGCGCAAATGGGAATTTCCTATTTGCGCGCCGTATTTTAATTAGTTCAGTTGTGTCCCATTTGAGCGCCAGATAATTAGGTCAGGTGACCTAATTGCGTAAGCGATTGCACAACCGTTTACCCACAAAATGCAATAGGATTTAGTGTGGGAGCATATTTTTTTACCCTCTTATAACAAGTATTTAATGATGCCAGGAACAATATTTCTGGTTAGTGTTAATAAGTCAGTTTGACAATGAAGAGCTCCAAGAATAAACAACTGCTAGAACACGACGGTTTCGTCTACAGATTCGATAAGCCGATTTCTGGAGGAAGAAAGAAGAGCTGGAGATGCATGAAGAAGGGATGTCTCGGGCGGTTACACACTGATTCCAGCGACGGCTCACCAGTTTCAGTTGGTACGCACGACCACAGCGCTGATCCTCTGCAGACCCAGCAGTACAAATTCCGGTCAGACCTTCGAAGCGAGTCAGCCCGTACTACTCGTCCGATTCCCGCTATCTACGACGGCCAGGTCGCAAGTGCTGCTGCCAGTGGGCTGAGTGCTTTGCCTCAGTTACCCTATAAGCACGTGAAGTCGTCCATGTACAGATCACGAAACAAGCTGATACCACCACTGCCCGCTGACATCCGTGAAGCAAGTTTTTCCGGCCGCCAAGCACCGTGGGTGTTACTTCCACTTTTGCCAAGCAGTAATCAGAAACTTGGGGCGTCACTCAGTCCGTGAGCTGTACATGACCGATGCAGACTTCAACCTCTACGTTCGAAAGCTTCTGGCTCTGGCGTTCCTACCTCCAGCGATCGTCAGAATCAATTCTGGTCCAATCATTTCTCACATCGTTCGTACCTGGCCTTCGGCTCGTCCGTTTGTCACTTACTTCAGCCGTCAGTGGTTCGACCAATGTCCTCCTCATTTCTGGTCAGTCTACGGCATCCAGCGAAGGACAAACAACGACCTCGAATCATGGCACATGCGGTTTAACCGAAGAGTCGGTCGCTACCACCCGAACTTGTGGCAGTTTATCTCTTTCCTGAAGGAAGAACAAGCAGTCGTCGATTCTGCAAGGACACAGCTACTCCAGGGTCATGTCATCCATCGGACGAACAAGAAGTATGCAAGGCTGAACGAACGACTCGAAAAGCTGTCGACGGAGTACAGGGCTGGAACTCGAACAGCAGACGAGCTTCTCTTGGGTGTCGCACATAACATTTCGCCGGATGTGTGATATTAGCAGTTTTTGTTTGTATTTTTACCAATATATTAATTTGAATTATCCGTTTTTGGCACGATTTTTGGGTGATTTCGTTCCATTTCTAAACGATCGTTGTGAAATAACTCTAAAAAAAGAGCCGAATATTTCGACTTGACGAGCAAGCCTTCTTCAGCGGCAATCAGTTCTTACCCTATGAACGTGCGTAAAATCTTCACTTATATTCTTCACAAGCTTAACAAACGTTTAGCTTCTTAACTCTCAGTACAGAGTTATTTCACAACCATTGACCCAATAAAATCCTCAGTTTTGTTCGTTGTCTTCGTGGCAATAAATATTTGTACAGGTCAATGTGGCAGCAAACCACGCTTCATCCACCGCAAAATCACAATTTTGGGTTTGGCGCTCAAATGGTACTCCGTGGCGCTCAAATGGGAACAAAATTCCGTGGCGCTCAAATGGAACAAAATTCCGTGGCGCTCAAATGGGAAAGCGCTCAAATGGGAACACCCCAACAAAATAGCTATCTCAAAATTTCGATTGGAGGCGTTTGGGGAAATTATTGTCGTTTTTTTTTTTTTGGGGGGGGGCATTTGCCCTCTGATCACCTTTTTGAAGCTTCTACGACAAAACGTTCTATAAAAACCTTGTATGCCCCAAGGACATAAATTAGGACCTTAGTCCTGAGCGCTATGGGGGGAGAGTTGTCATCCTCAAAGACAAAATTCCCAGACCTTTCAACTGCGTTGAACAAAATGGCCATATCGAAATGCTGATGGGAAATGTGTAGGGAAATGATATGCGTTGTGATTCTCCATCCGATTAATTTCGGCTACTAAAAAGGGCAATAGCCCTCTCAATTCCCAATCGCTTGAGTCCCTATAAGAACCTTATATGCTCCCAGGGCATAACTTACAACCTCAGCCCTGAGGACTCTGGGGGGGGGGGTGTTGTCATCCTCAAAGACATAATTTCTAGACTCTTCAACTATGTTCAACAAAATGGCTATGTCAAAATATTGATTGGAAGTGTTTTGGGAAATGATGGGCGTGGGGAGGGGGAATTCGCTCTCCGATTTCTTTTGACTATTAATAAGGGCACTAGCCCTCTCAATTCCCAATTGAATGAGCCCTTTTTGAAGTTTTTACGACAACGCTTTCTATAAAAACCTTATATGTCACCAGGGCGTAAATTATAACCATTGCCCTGGGGGCTGTGGGGGGTTTGTCATTCTCAGAGACATAATTTCCGGACCCTTTAACTACGTTGAAAAAAATGACTATTTTAAAATTTTGATTGAATTTGTTCGGGGAAATGGTGGGCGGAAGAGGGGGATTAGTTGCCCTCCAATCACTTTCGACTATTAAAAAGGGCGCTAGCCTTTTCAATTTCCAATCGAATTAGCCATTTTTGAAGTTTCTACGACAACATTTTCTATAAAAACATTGCATGCCCCCAGGGCATAGCTTGCAACACTTGCCCTGTGGGTTGTGGAGGGGAGGGGGGTTGTCATCTTCAAAGACCTAATTTCCAGAACTTTAAACTACGTTGAACAAAATGGGAAATGATGGGCGTGGGGAGGGGGACTTTTCTCTCCCATTGCTTTTGACTATTAATAAGGGCACTAGCCCTCTCAATTCCCAATTGAATGGGCCCTTTTTGAAGTTTCTACGACAACACTTTCTATAAGAAACCTTATATGTCCCCAAGGTATAACTCACAACCTTTGCCCTGGGGGCTCTGGGGGGTTTGTCATCCTTAAAGACATAATATCCAGACATTTCACCCACGTTGAACAAAATGGCTATCTCAAAATTGTGATTGAATGTGTTCGGGGCAATAGTGGGCGTGAGAGGGGAGTTAGTTGTCCTCCAATCACTTTCGACTATTAAAAAGGGAACTAGCCTTTTCAATTTCAAATCGAATGAGCCCTTTTTGAAGTTTCTATGACAATATTTTCTATAGAAACCTTATATGCCGCCAGGGCATAGCTTGTAACCCTTGTCCTGTGGGTTGTGGAGGGGGGTTGTCTTCCTCAAAAACCTAATTTCCCGAACTTTAAACTACGTTGAACAAAATGGATATCTAAAAACTTTGATCGGATGTGTTTAGGGAAAGGGTGAGTGTGAGAGGATGGTCAGTTGATCTTCAATCACTTTCGACTATTAAAAAGGGCACTAGTCATTTCAATTTCCTATCAAGTGAGCCCTTTTTGAAGTTTCTACAACAATACTTTCTTTTAAAACCTTATACACCCGCAGGGCATAACTTACAACCCTTGCCATAAGGGCTATGGGGGGTTGTCATCCTTAAAGACCTAATTTCCAGAATTTTCAACTACGTTCAAAAAATTGGCTATCTCAAAATTTTGATTGGATGTGTTTGGGAAAATGGTGGGAGTAAGGGGGGAGAGTTATTGTCCTCCAATCAATTTCTACTATTACAAAGGGCACTAGCCCTTTCAATTTCCAATCGAATGAGCCCTTTTTGAAGTTTCTACGACAACCCTTTCTATAAAAACCTTATATGCTCCCAGAGCATAACTTAAAACCCTTGCCTTAAGGGCTATGGGGGGTTATTATCCTCAAAGACATAATTTCCAGAACTTTCTACTAAGTTGAAATCAATTGAGTGGGCTAAGTTCAATTTCCTAATTGAGTGAGCCCTTTTTGAAGTTTCTACAACAACACTTTCTTTTAAAACCTTATACGCCCGCAGGGCATAACTTACAACCCTTGCCATAAGGGCTATGGGGGGTTGTCATCCTCAAAGACATAATTTTCAGACCTTTCAACTACGTTGGACATAATAGCTATCTCAAAAAGTTGATCGGATGTGTTTAGGGAAATGGTGAGTGTGAGAGGAAGGTAAATTCCCCTCCAATCACTTTCGGCTTTTAAAAAGGACATTAGCCCTTTCGATTTCCAATCAAATGAGCCCTTTTTGAAGTTTCTATGACAACACTTTGTATAAGAACCTTATATGCCCCCAGGAAATAACTTACAGCCTTTGCCCTGAGGGTTGTGGGGGGGGGGGGTTCATCCTCAAAGACCTAATTTCCAGAACTTTAAACTACGTTTAACAAAATCGCTATCTCAAAATTTTTATTGGATGTGCTTGAGGGAATGGTGACCTTGAGAGGGGGACTAGTTTCCCTCCAATTACTTTCAACTATTAAAAAGGGCACTAGCCCTTTGAATTTCCAATTGAATTAGCCCTTTTTGAAGTTTCTACGACAACGCTACCTATAAAACTTTATATGCCCCCAGGGCATAACTAACAACCCTTACCCTGAGGGCTCTAAGGAGGTTATCATCCTCAAAGACCTAATTTCCAGAACTTTCTACTACGTTGAACAAAATGGAAATCTCAAAATTGTGATTGCAGGTGTTTTGGGAAATTTTGGAAGTCAGGGGGGGGGGTAGTTGCCGTCCAATCATTTTCATCTATTATAAATGGCACTAGCCCTTTCAATTTCTAATCGAATGAGCCCTTTTGAAGTTTTTACGACAACGCTTTGTATAAAAACCTTATATGCCCCCAGGACATAACTTACAACCCTTGCCCTGAGGGCTGTGTGGGGCGGGGGTTGTCATCTTTAAAGATATAATTTCCAGAACTTTCAACTATGTTGAAAAAAATGGCTATTTCAAAATTTTGATTGGATGTGTTTGGGGATATGGTGGGCGTCAGAGGGGGTTAGTTGCCCTCCAAACAGTTTTGACTATTAAAAAGAGAACTAACCCTTTGAATTTCAAGTCGAATGAGCCCTTTCTGAAGTCTCTACGACAACGTTTTCTATAAAAAAAAACAACCCTTTATTCCCCCAGGGACTCTTGTCCTGAGGGCTGTGGGAAGATTCTCCTCCTCAAAGACATAATTTCCAGATGTTAAAACTACGTTGAACAAACAGGCTATCTCAAAATTTTACTTGGATGTTTTTGGGGAAATGGTGGGCGTGGAAGGGGTGTTAGTTTCCTTGCAATCACTTTCGGCTATTAAGAAGGGCACAAGCCCTTCCAATTTCCAATCGAATGAGCCCTTTTCGAAGTTTTTACGACAACTCCTTCTATGCGAAGTGCCCTTGTCTAAAATAAAAAAAAAGAGTAATAATACATTGTGCCAACATATCCCTTTACTTAGGCAGTGCTATTGCGCTGCCTATGATAGATAGCTTCTCTGAAAGTAGCGTAGAGAGCGAGGCACCGACCTGGGGGAGACCCCCCCCCCACATGCAGCATACTCCTTTCGCTCCAAGTTTCAATGTTTGCCCCCACCCTCATAAGAAAAAACTTGCTCCCTTTATTTAATTTCTGATAGTTTTTTAAATAATGCTGGGAAATCTAGCGCCCACTTCATAGAAATGTCCCTTCCCCATGAAATCATCCTTGGTAGAAAGATCCTCCCACGTAACCCCCTCTTCCAACCCTTCCCCCATCAACCAGAAAGAAATCCTTCCTGAAAACATCTGTATACTTCCTGATAACCAATACTATATGTAAACAATGGGCCAAGTTCATAACTTGCAGCCCGGACTTTATGGGATGAAGTCATCCTCAAAGACATATTTATTAGATTTTTGACAATGCTGAACAAAATGGCTATCTCAAAATTTTGATACGGTGACTTCGGAAAAAAATGAGCGTGGGAGGGGGCCTAGTTGCCCTCCAATTTTTTGTCACTTATAAAGGGCACAATTTTTTTTAATTTCCGTTCGAATGAGCCCTCCTGCGATATTCTAGGACCACTGGATTGATACAATCACCCCTGGAAAAAAAATAGGCAGTTTTTTTCAAAAAAGGTTTTAGTTTCTGTTTAAAACAGTTCGTGGTAACGAACTGTAAGTAAGGAGAGACCCGGCTCAATAGTAACCGAAACTCTAAAAAACGGATATTTTGATACCAATAGATACATAAAAAGAATCAGATTTTAATGCTGATTTCAAATATATAAGTTTTATTATGTTCAGTCTTACCCATCAAAAGTTACGCGCCTGAGAAAATTTGCCCGATTTTCGAAAAAAGAGAGGGAAACACCCCTTAAAAATTATAGAACCTCAATGAAAATCACACCATCAGATTCAGCGTATTAAATACCCCACTGTGGAGGTTTCAAGCTCTTATCTCCAAAAATGTGGAATTTTTGCATTTTTTGCCAGAAGAAAGATCACGGATACGTATTTATGTGTTTTTTGCTTTTTTTTCCAGGGGTGATCGTATCGACCCATTGGTCCTAGAATATCGTGGGAGGGCTCATTCGAACGGAAATTAAAAGCTCTAATGCCCTTTTTAAGTGACAAAAAAACGAGGGCAACTAGGCCCCCTCCCACGCTCATTTTTTCCATGTTTACATATAGTATTGGTTATTGGGAAGTATACAGACTTTTTCAGGGGGGATGTTTTCTGGTAGTTGGAGGGGGGTTGTCGACGGTTATGGGGGAGGATCTTTTCATGGAGGAATTTTTCATGGGGGAAGGGACATTGCTATGAAGGAGGTGCCGGATTTCCCAGCATTATTTAAAAATCGATCAGAAATTAAATATAAAAAAAAACAAGTTTTTCAACTGAAAGTAAGGAGCAACATCAAAACTTAAAACGAACAGAAATTATTACGTATATGATTGGGTTTGCCCCCTAGTCAATACCTTGCTCTTTAAGCCAAAGATTTTTTAGTACTTTTATAAGAACTATCTATTCTAATTAACGGCCTTTGTGATTAAGAGGTCATTTTTGAAGAATTGGAACAAAATTCGAACTTTAGCGCAAAGAGAGAGGTACTGACTAGGGGGCGAACCCCCTAATATACGTATTAAAAATATATGAATATAGAAGTTTGTTACGTAAGTTAATTCGTAAGTTACGTATATTTGTCATTAATAAAAACATTCGTAAATAAAACTTAACAACTTTCGAGAAAGCCATTTAACCAAATAAAAGTAAAATTAATATGCAAACTTTTTTTAATTATTCATGTACAATGAGCCAAAATCAAAACATGCATTAATTCAAAAACGTTTCAAAAATTTCATATAAAAAAAAGTTATTTTAACTGAAAGTAAGGAGCAACATGCAAACTTAAAACGAACAGAAATTATTCCGTATATGAAAGGGGATGTCCCCTCCTCAACGCCTCCCTTATTGCGCTAATGTTAGACTCCTTCTCACAACCCTATTTTTTAAAACAATAAATACTTTAGCGTAAAGAGTGAGGGGTTGAGGAGGGGACAGCCCCTGTCCCCTCCTTAATTTTAGTCTCTTTTGTTAGTTTGCACAAAAACCAGACAGATGCAATATGCAATTGCATTGCAAATATTGCAATATACACAGTTCTTCTTATGTTTACAAAAAAAGTATCGTCTTTATGAAATGAGTTTAAGTCATTTCGAATGCAGTTTCCCAATTGCAATTCCTTACACCATTTGTTGTTAAGAATTTTGTTTTTAAGTTGAATAGAATTATATAACGTATTCACTACTATACAACCTCCAGTTGGATAACTTGGATTTTGAAATTGATAGCAGACAGATTGTTTCTACAGCTAAATTGTAAGTTTGCAGAATTTGTTTTTCTTTTGCTGTTTTTAGATAATATTTTCTTAAAGTTTAATACTCAATTGTTGAACACCTGACAGATTAAAGAAAATACAGTTTTCTTTCTGAAAAATATTTTACCCCCCCCCCCCCCAAAAAAAAATACCTTTTATTGAGAAAAAAATTTAGTTATAGACTAAGCTATGTACGAGGTTGGGGAATTAAAGATTGAAACGGAAGTTACCCCAAAAATATGACTCATAAAAAATTGTAAATTATTGCCTATAGGGGGGGATAGGGGGATATCATTTTTAAATGACAATACCTCATTTTTTTTATTGGAAGCAGGGATGCCAAACAGATATTTATTTTTTTAATTTAAAGTGGAGACGGAAGAAAACATTATCAAATTCCCTGGGAAATCATTGAAATATTTTGATCACGGTGCCACCCCTAGCGATTTATCACCAGTGACTTTCCCTGCCAAATGTTACTTTGTATACTATAATTCTTCACTACTCTCTGGTTCTTTAATTTTCGTCTCTTTTGTTACTTTGCATAAAAACCAGACAGATACAATATGCAATTGCATTGCAAATATTGCAATATACACAGTTCTTTATATGTTGACAAAAAAAGTATCGTCTTTATGAAATGAGTTTAAATCATTTCGAATGCTGTTTTCCAATTTCAATTCGTTACATCATTCGTAGTCAAGAATTTTATTTTTAAATCGAATAGAATTATATAACGCATTCACTACTATACAGCCTCCGGTTGGATAACTTGGATTTTGAAATTGATAACAGACAGATCGTTTCTACAGCTGAATTGTAAGTTTGCAGAATTTTTTTTTTCTTCTGCTGGTTTTAGATAAGATTTTATTAATGTTTAATACTGAATTGTTGAACGCCTGATAGATTAAAGAAAATACAATCTTCTTTCTGAAAATAATTTTATCCACCCACCCCCCCCCCCAAAAAAAAAAATAAAAACCTATTACTGAGACAAAATTTAGCTATAGACTAAGCTATGTACAAGGTTGGGGAATTAAAGATTGAGACGGAAGTACTCCAAAAATATGATTCGTAAAAAAATTGCAAATTATTGCCTATAGAGGGGGGATAGGGGGATATTATTTTTAAATGATAATACCTCATTTTTTTATTGAAAGCAGGGATACAAAAAAGATATTTATTTTTTTCATTTAAAGCGGAGACAGAAGAAAATAATATCAAATTCCCTGGGAAACTATTGAAATATTTAGATAGACCCAGGGCCCCCCATTGGGACTTGTTCATTGTCTTGGGTATTTTGCGATTTCTCATAGGCTACTAGCCTAATTTGGCTTTTTCGTGTGCTCCCTCTTAATTAGATTCTATGGATCTTATTGAATGCCAAAGCAAATCTATGACTCAGTTTTCCAATTGTTTGAGGTATATCTGAATAATTTCGACAGTCTTGTTGTTGTCTTTGTACCCCTTTACTCATACCCTCAATTTTTTTAAGGAACAGTAAGCTGTTTAACGTTATTTCGCGTGTTTGTTTGAAACATATAGTGACCTAGTTAATTATTAAGTAAATTATTGTTTTGGAATCAGTTGGATAATGTTTCGAAACATGAATCAACACATGTAAATTAAAGAAGGAAGAAGCCAAGCAAAAATACTCCGTACAACATCTTTGTCCAACCCCTATGATAACTTAAAATTAACAAGATTTTCGTGAGTTATACTTGATGTATGATTTTTTTTATAATTGTTATTAAAAACCAGTTTTCAACACAAGGAAGGCTTTTTAGGAATCCAAAAGAGCAAAAAAAAACAATCAATATCAAATTCCCCCATTTCAACTGTTTTAAAGGTGAAAAAACAGATATTGGCAAGGGCATTATGAAAAGATTAAGCTTCTAAGTTTGAACAAAAACTAAAATTGGCTGCCATGGTTTCTCAAGGTGGGTGCCTATTGTCCAGGGTTGTCAATAACTAAAATCCAATTGGATACCTAGTAAATTGCATTTCTTGGCATTTTCACCCTCTTTAGGCGAACAATAATTGATGTTTCATGCACAAAGTGGCAGAAAACGCCACTTTGCTGTGGTTTTGAAAAACAACAGATTTGAGCAGGCTCAAATCTTCCTGTGCAGAAATGAAAAAAAACGATTGGCTATCTTAGAAATTGTATTTCCTTGCATTTCGACCTTCTTTAGACTAAATTTGGTGGTTTATATGGGGCAAAAGGATTATACTTAAATATTATTGTCTTGTTTCAATATAGTGCTGGTGACCAATTTATTACCACCCTAATCAAATACAACCTCAATGAATCTTGTGCTTTACTTTCCTTCTCTAGAAAAATAGACCGTCATTAATTGCTTTAAGTTTCCTCTTACTTTTCCGATAGTAACCTAATTAAACTCTTATTCATTGTATCTATTCAGTGGCGTTCAATGGAAACAGCTGGGTCCCATCTGAGACCACCGGCCAGTAACTTTTTATTTGAGTAATCAAGACTTCATTTCGTTCAAAGATAAATGAAGTTTCCGCTTGGCCTTTTGGTGGCTCATAATAGTCTGCGCCACGTAGCAGCTTTTCGTGATCGCTACGTCTTTTCAAAATTTGATGGACCTGCGATCAGTGTTGATTTCATTATCTCATCACTGTAGAGCCGCGTTTGGGTCAGACTTCAAAGCCGTTGACGTTATGTCAAAATTTTGCTCTTTAGTGTTTGATTTGTGCCCTTTTCTGCCGACTTGAAATAGCATATTGGACGCAATTTTCTGCATCTAGCATATCGGAATCGTTACAGTTTAATACAGAATCATTAGATATATTTTAATGATTTAATACTATTTAATATAAAATTAACCATCACCAATTACCCGTGCAATTTGTATTTGCCACTGGAATTTATAATTTCAACATCGACACGGGAAACAATGGATTTTTTTCTATCATCGAAAGATTACAAAAGGTCGACATGACATCAACAGGTACTTGTGCTTTATATATAACACGCGAAGGAAGTCAAGTTTGATTAATGCTAATAAAATAAAATAGAATGAATATATAATAGTTTAGAAACAAATTTTGGCTATATATTTGCACATTAGGGGGGGAAGCATGTCATATATTAAATACGAGTACTTATGCATTATATATAACACACGAAAGAAGTCAAGTTTGGTTAATGCTTATGAAATAAAATAAAATAGGATGAATATATAATAGTTTAGAAACATATTATGGCTATATATTTGCACATTAGAGGGGGGGTGGGGGAGGGGGGGTAAAGCAAAGTATATATTAAATACGTGTACATATGCATTATACATAACACACGAAAGAAGTCAAGTTTGGTTATTGCTAATGAAATAAAATAGAATGAATATATAATAGTTTAGAAACAAATTTGGGCTATATATTTGCACATTAGGGGCTGGGGGGTAAAGCATAGCATATATTAAATACGGGTACTTATGCATTATATATAACACACGAAAGAAGTCAAGTTTGGTAAATGCTAATGAAATAAAATAAAATAGGATGAATATATAATAGTTTAAAAACAAATTTGGGCTATATATTTGCACATTAGGGGGGGGGGTGGTGGGGGAGCAAAGCATAGCATATATTAAATACGGGTACTTATACATTATACTAGCACACGAAAGAAGTCAAATTTGGTTAATGCTAATGAAATAAAATAGGATGAATATATTATAGCTTAGAAACAAATTTTGGCTATATATTTACACATTAGGGAGGTGTGAGGTAAAGCATAGTATATATTAAATACGGGTACTTATGCATTATATATAACTAGAGTGTTAACTTATACTTTGGGTGGGTTATGTTCCTTCCTGTGCTATTTGGGTGGATTACGTTCCTTAGCACCTTTCCAGAGCATGTATCTATGGAATTTGGGTAGATTACGTTCCTTCCAATGTTATTGGGACCTCTACACGTGATTAAAAACATGTTTTGAAACTATAGTCAAGGTTGTACAAGAGAATTAGACTTTTTTTTTTTTTTTTTTTTTTTTTTTTTTTTTTTTTTTTTTTTTTTTTTTTTTTTTGCTATTGATATCAATCAATTGCACATGGAATTACACAAGAACCGTACAAGAAAACCCACGTCTGAGGCACTGCAGTATCACATGGACATTGCAAAAAAGCTGGCAAGGTATAAAGTGACCAAGCATGTTTTGAAACTATAAAAACTTACACCTGAGACACTACAGTATCACGTGGACATTGCAAAAAGCGACTGGTTTTTCTGATTTTTTGGAAGATTGCCTTAACTCGAGAGTAGTTTGTTATTAAAAAATTGGATGCTACAATGAGAATTGTTTGATTGACATTTGCAAAAAGGGGTAAGGGATTTGCGGATTGGAGTGTAACTCGAGAGTAGTTTGTTATTAAAAAATTGGATGTTACAATCAGAATTGTATGATTGACATTTGCAAAAAGGGGTAAGGGATTTGCGGATTGGAGTGTAACTCGAGAGTAGTTTGTTATTAAAAAATTGGATACTACAGTCAGAATTGTTTGATTGACATTTGCAAAAAGGGGTAAGGGATTTGCGAATTGGATTGTATGAAGGTGGAAAAAAAATAAAAAAAAGGTAAGACTGATTATCAGTTAAGGTAACCCCTCGGGGTTGTTAACTCAGGCAATTTGTTATAAAGTTGAGACAACATCAATCTATGAAAATGGTTAATGATGATAGAATGACATTGTGAGTTGACCTAGCTTTACCTCTCCGATGTGTTCTGTATAATACACAAGTTGTGTTTGAACAGTGTTGTCAGTTTAAAATAGGGTCCAACGTTATAGTATACTAAAAAGTTGATACTAAGAGAGATGTAGATGACAAGGAAATAATTTTAATAAAGAAATTCAGAACAAACCTTAGAAATCCTTGCAAATCAAGTAGTAAGGTGTATGTGAGTACGAACCATCAAGGATCATAAGCACCAATGACCCTAACCAGCAGAGACATCAACCCCCCAAAGGTCCCCTATCCTCAAAATCGAAGGGTGCCCCTCCCCTCCAACTTTTGGCCCCTTCCCCCCATTTTTATTTTGATTTTTTCTTTTTTTTGGCAATTGACATTTTTTCTGATAACAAGTATCATTCATTACGATCATAGCTTTCAAATATGAAACTTAAGTCCATTTTTGGATCGAAAAATAAACTATTTCTGTAAAATCTGAGTTAATAAGGGTTTTTGACCTTAAACTTTAGTTTTTTGTAAGAAAATTATGGAAAATACAATTCTCTGCTTCAAATGTGAAACTTAAGTCCATTTTGGGATTGAAAAATAAAACTATTTCTGTAAAATCTGAGTTAATAAGGGTTTTTGACCGTAAACTCTAGTTTTTTGTAAGAAAATTATGGAAAATACAATTCTCTGGTTCAAATATGAAACTTAAATCCATTTTGGGATCGTAAAATAAAACTGTTTCCGTAAAATCTGAGCTAATAAGGGTTTTTGACCGTAAACTCTAGTTTTTTTGTAAGAAAATTATGGAAAATACAATTCTCTGGTTCAAATGTGAAACTTAAGTCCATTTATGGATCGAAAAATAAAACTATTTCCGTAAAATCTGAGCTAATTAGGGTTTTTGACCGTAAACTATAGTGTTTTGCAAGAAAACTATGGAAAATATAATTCTCTGGTTCAAATGTGAAACTTAAGTCCATTTTTGGATTGAAAAAATAAACTATTTCTGTAAAATCTGAGCTAATAAAGGTTTTTGACCGTAAACTCTAGTTTTTTTGTAAGAAAACTATGGAAAATACAATTCTCTGGTTAAAATGTGAAACTTAAGTCCTTTTTTGGATCGAAAAATAAAACCATATCTGTAAAATCTGAGTTAATAAGGGTTTTTGACCGTAAACTCTAGTTTTTTGTAAGAAAATTATGGAAAATACAATTCTCTGGTTCAAATGTGAAACTTAAGTCCATTTTTGGATCGAAAAATAAAACTATTTCCGTAAAATCTGAGCTAATAAGGGTTTTTTACCGGCAACTCTAGTTTTTTGTAAGAAAATCATGGAAAATACAATTCTCTGGTTCAAATATGAAACTTAAGTCCATTTATGGATCGAAGAATAAAACTATTTCCGTAAAATCTGAGCTAATTAGGGTTTTTGACCGTAAACTATAGTTTTTCTTTGTAAGAAAATTATGGAAAATACAATTCTCTGGTTCAAATGTGAAACTTAAGTTCATTTTTGGATCGAAAAAATAAACTATTTCTGTAAAATCTGAGCTAATAAGGGTTTTTGACCGTAAACTCTAGTTTTTTGTAAGAAAATTATGGAAAATACAATTCTCTGGTTCAAATGTAAAACTTAAGTCCTTTTTTGGATCGAAAAATAAAAATATTTCTGTAAAATCTGAGTTAATAAGGGTTTTTGACCGTAAACTCTAGTTTTTTGTAAGAAAACTATGGAAAATACAATTCTCTGGTTCAAATGTGAAACTTAAGTCCATTTTTGGATCGAAAAATAAAACTATTTCCGTAAAATCTGAGCTAATAAGGGTTTTTGACCGTAAACTCTAGTTTTTTGTAAGAAAATTATGGAAAATACAATTCTCTGGTTCAAATGTAAAACTTAAGTCCGTTTATGGATCAAAAAATAAAACTATTTCCGTAAAATCTGAGCTAATAAGGGTTTTTGACCATAAACTCTAGTTTTTTGTAAGAAAATTATGGAAAATACAATTCTCTGGTTCAAATGTGAAACTTAAGTCCATTTATGGATCGAAAAATAAAACTATTTCCGTAAAATCTGAGCGAATTAGGGTTTTTAACCGTAAACTATAGTTTTTTGCAAGAAAACTATGGAAAATACAATTCGTTGGCTCATAGGTGAAACTTAAATCCATTTTTCGTTAAGTCTCAGAGTGAATAAATTCGTTATCAACATCCTTTGTCAGATACATCAAATAAAATTGACAAAATCTAAATTTCAGAATGAATAAATTCATTATCAACATCCTTTGTCGGATATGTCGGATAAAATTGACAAAATCTAAGTATCAGAGTGAATATTTTTTTACAACATCCTTTGCCAGATACATCGAATAAAATTGATAAAATATAAGTGTCAGAGTTAATAAATTTTTCTATCAACATCTTTTGTCAGATACATCACATAAAATTGACAAAATATAAATTTCAGAATGAAGAAATTCATTATCAACATCCTTTGTCGGATATGTCGGATAAAATTGACAAAATTTAAGTATCAGAGTGACTAAATTCTATATCAACATCCTTTTCTCGGATACATAGAATAAAATTGACAGAATCTAAGTGCCAGAGTGAATAATTTTTTTTTATCAGCATCCTTTGTCAGATACATCAAATAAAATTGACAAAATCTAAATTTCAGAATGAATAAATTCATTATCAAAATCCTTTGTCGGATATGTCGGATAAAATTGATAAAATATAAGTGTCAGAGTGAATAATTTTTTTTTATCAACATCCATTGTCAGATACATCAAATAAAATTGACAAAATCTTAATTTCAGAATGAATAAATGCTTTAACAACATCCTTTATCGGATATGTCGGATAAAATGACAAAATCTAAGTATCAGAGTGACTAAATTCTATATCAACATCCTTTTTTCTTGGATACATAGGATAAAATTGACAGAATCTAAGCGTCAGTGTGAATAATTTTTTTTTATCAACATACTTTGTCAGATACATCAAATAAAATTGACAAAATCTAAATTTCAGAATGAATAAATTCATTATCAACATCCTTTGTCGGATGTGTCAGATAAAATTGACAAAATATAAGTGACAGAATGAATAATTTTTTTTTATCAACATCCTTTTGTCAGATACATTAAATAAAATTGACAAAATCTAAATTTCAGAATGGAGAAATACTTTAACAACATCCTTTATCGGATATATCGGATAAAATTGACAAAATCTAAGTATCAGAGTGACTAAATTCTATATCAACATCCTTTTCTCGGATACATAGGATAAAATTGACAAATTCTAAGTGTTAGAGTGAATAAATTTTTTTTATCAACATCCATTGGCAGATACATCGGATAAAATTGACAAAATCTAAATTTCAGAATGAATAAATTCATTATCAACATCCTTTGTCGGATACATAGGATAAAATTGACAAAATATAAGTATCAGAGTGAATAATTTTTTTAACAACATCCTTTGCCAGATACATCGAATAAAATTGATAAAATATAAGTACCAGAGTGAATAAATTTTTCTATCAACATCCTTCGTCAGATACATCAAATAAAATTGACAAAATCTAAATTTCAGAACGAATAAATGCTTTAACAACATCCTTTATCGGATATGTCGGATAAAATTGACAAAATCTAAGTATCAGGGTGAATATTTTTTTTAACAACATCCTTTGCCAGATACATCGAATAAAATTGACAAAAACTTAATTTCAGAATGAATAAATTCATTATCAACATCCTTTGTCGGATATGTCGGATAAAATTGATAAAATATAAGTGTCAGAGCGAATAAATTTTTTTTATCAACATCCATTGTCAGATACATCAAATAAAATTTACAAAATCTTAATTTCAGAATGAATAAATGCTTTAACAACATCTTTTATCGGATATGTCGGATAAAATGACAAAATCTAAGTATCAGAGTGACTAAATTCTATATCAACATCCTTTTCACGGATACATAGGATAAAATTGACAAATTCTAAGTGTTGGAGTAAATAAATTTTTTTTATCAACATTCATTGGCAGATACATAGGATAAAATTTACAGAATCTAAGCGTCAGTGTGAATAATTTTTTTTTGATCAACATACTTTGTCAGATACATCAAATAAAATTGACAAAATCTAAATTTCAGAATGAATAAATTCATTATCAACATCCTTTGTCGGATATGTCGGATAAAATTGACAAAATATAAGTGACAGAGTGAATAAATTTTTTTTATCAACATCCATTGGCAGATACAACGGATAAAATTGACAAAATCCAAATTTCAGAATGAATAAATTCATTATTAACATCCTTTGTCGGATATTTCGGATAAAGTTGACAAAATATAAGTATCAGAGTGAATAATTTTTTTAACAACATCCTTTGCCAGATACATCGAATAAAATTGACAGAATCTAAGTGTCAGAGTGAACAATTTTTTTTTATCCACATCCTTTGTCAGTTACATCGAATAGAAATTGACAAAATTTAAATATCAGAATGAATAAATGCTTTAACAACATCCTTTATCGCATATGTCGGATAAAATGACAAAATCTAAGTATCAGAGTGACTAAATTCTATATCAACATCCTTTTCTAGGATACATAGGATAAAATTGACAGAATCTAAGCGTCAGTGTGAATAATTTTTTTTATCAACATCCTTTGTCAGATACATCAAATAAAATTGACAAAATCTAAATTTCAGAATGAATAAATTCATTATCAACATCCTTTGTCGGATATGTCGGATAAAATTGACAAAAAATAAGTGACAGAGTGAACAAATCTTTTTTATCAACATCCTTTTGTCAGATACATCAAATGAAATTGACAAAATCTAAATTTCAGAATGAATAAATGCTTTAACAACATCCTTTATCGCATATGTCGGATAAAATGACAAAATCTAAGTATCAGAGTGACTAAATTCTATATCAACATCCTTTTCTCGGATACATAGGATAAAATTGACAAATTCTAAGTGTTGGAGTAAATAAATTTTTTTTATCAACATCCATTGGCAGATACATCGGATAAAATTGACATAATCTAAATTTCAGAATGAATAAATTCATTATCAACATCCTTTGTCGGATATTTCGGATAAAATTGACAAAATATAAGTATCAGAATGAATAATTTTTTTTTAACAACATCCTTTGCCAGATACATCGAATAAAATTGAAAGAATCTAAGTGTCAGAGTGAATAATTTTTTTTTCCACATCCTTTGTCAGATACATCGAATAGAAATTGACAAAATATAAATATCAGAATGAATAAATGCTTTAACAACATACTTTAGCGGATTTGTCGGATAAAATTGACAAAATCTACCTATCAGAGTGTTTAAATTCTACATCAACATCCTTTTCTCAGATACATAGATTAAAATTGACTAAATCTAAGCGTTAGAGTGAATTTTTTTTATCAACATCCTTTGTCAGTTACATCGGATAAAATTGACAAAATCCAAGTGTCAGAGTGTATAAATTCATTGTCAACATCCTTTGTCGGATATGTCGGAGAAAATTGATAAAATCTAAGTATCAGAGTGATTAAATTCCATATCAAAATCATTTTCTCGGATATATGGGATAAAATTGACAAAATCTAAGTATCAGAGTGAATAAATGCTTTATCAACATCCTTTAAATGCATTATCAACATCATTTTTCGGCTATATCGGATAAAATTGACAAAAAAGACATGGAGTGTACACCGCGACGGCGCATACATAGTGAGAGAGACATGCAAAGTCGACATAGCTTTATTTCATTTTTATGGTTAATATAGACGAGGTTACGTGCGCGCACGTAACCTCTTCTAAATTAATCATAAAAAATGAAATAAAGCTATGTCGACTTTGCATGTCTCTCTCACTATGTATGCGCTGTCGCAGTGTACACTCCATGTCTTTCTTATCAATTTTATCCGATATAGCCGACAAATGATGTTGATAATGCATTTAAAGGATGTTGATAAAGCATTTATTCACTCTGATACTTAGATTTTGTCAATTTTATACCATGTATCCGAGAAAATGATATTGATATGAAATTTAATCACTCTGATACTTAGATTTTATCAATTTTATCCTACATATGCGACAAAGGATGTTAACAATGAATTTATTCACTCTAACACTTGGATTTTGTCAATTTTATCCGATGTAACTGGCAAAGGATGTTGATAAAAAAAATATTAACTCTAACACTTAGATTTTGTCAATTTTAATCTATGTATCTGAGAAAAGGATGTTGATGTAGAGTTTAATCACTCTGATAGTTAGATTTGGTCAGTTTTATCCGACAAATCCGATAAAGGATGTTGTTAAAGCATTTATTCATTCTGATATTTAGATTTTGTCAATTTCTATTCGATGTATCTGACAAAGGATGTGGATGAAAAAAAATTTATTCACTCTGACACTTAGATTCTGTCAATTTTATTCGATGTATCTGACAAAAGGATGTTGATAAAAAAAAATTTATTCACTCTGTTACTTATATTTTGTCAATTTTATCCGAAATATCCGACAAAGGATGTTGATAATGAATTTATTCATTCTGAAATTTAGATTTTGTCAATTTTATCCGATGTATCTGCCAATGGATGTTGATAAAAAAAAAAAATTTATTCACTCTAACACTTAGAATTTGTCAATTTTATCCTATGTATCCGAGAAAAGGATGTTGATATAGAATTTAGTCACTCTGATACTTAGATTTTGTCAGTTTTATCCGACATATCCAATAAAGGATGTTGTTAAAGTATTTCTTCATTCTTAAATTTAGATTTTGTCAAATTTATTTGATGTATCTGACAAAAGGATGTTGATAAAAAAAAATTTATTCACTCTGTCACCTATATTTTGTCAATTTTATCCGACATATCCGACAAAGGATGTTGATAATGAATTTATTCATTCTGAAATTTAGACTTTGTCAATTTTATTTGATGTATCTTACAAAGAATGTTGCAAAAAAAAATTATTCACACTGACGCTTAGATTCTGTAAATTTTATCCTATGTATCCGAGAAAAGGATGTTGATATAGAATTTAGTCACTCTGATACTTATATTTTGTCATTTTATCCGACATATCCGATAAAGGATGTTGTTCAAGCATTTATTCATTCTGATATTTAGATTTTGTCAATTTCTATTCGATATATCTGACAAAGGATGTGGATAAAAAAAAATTATTCACTTTGACACTTAGATTCTGTCAATTTTATTCGATGTATCTGGCAAAGGATATTGTTAAAAAAAATTATTCACTCTGCTACTTATATTTTGTCAATTTTATCCGGAATATCCGACAAAGGATGTTGATAATGAATTTATTCATTCTGAAATTTAGATTTTGTCAATTTTATCCGATATATCTGCCAAAGGATGGTGATAAAAAAAATTTATTCACTCTAACACTTAGAATTTGTCAATTTTATCCTATGTATCCGAGAAAAGGATTTTGATATAGAATTTAGTCACTCTGATACTTAGATTTTGTCAATTTTATCCGAAATATCCGATAAAGGATGTGGTTAAAGTATTTCTTCATTCTGAAATTTAGATTTTGTCAATTTTATTTGATATATCTGACAAAAGGATGTTGATAAAAAAAATTTATTCACTCTGTCACTTATATTTTGTCAATTTTATCCGACATATCCGACAAAGGATGTTGATAATGAATTTATTCATTCTGAAATTTAGATTTTGTCAATTTTATTTGATGTATCTGACAAAGGATGTTGATAGAAAAATTTATTCACTCTGACACTTATATTTTATCAATTTTATTCGATGTATCTGGCAAAGGATGTTGTTAAAAAAAATATTCACTCTGATACTTAGATTTTGTCAATTTTATCCGACATATCCGATAAAGGATGTTGTTAAAGCATTTATTCGTTCTGAAATTTAGATTTTGTCAATTTTATTTGATGTATCTGACAAAGGATGTTGATAGAAAAATTTATTCACTCTGACACTTATATTTTATCAATTTTATTCGATGTATCTGGCAAAGGATGTTGTTAAAAAAAATTATTCACTCTGATACTTATATTTTGTCAATTTTATCCGAAATATCTGACAAAGGATGTTGATAATGAATTTATTCATTCTGAAATTTAGATTTTGTCAATTTTATCCGATGTATCTGCCAATGGATGTTGATAAAAAAAAATTTATTCACTCTATCACTTAGAATTTGTCAATTTTATCCTATGTATCGGAGAAAAGGATGTTGATATAGAATTTAGTCACTCTGATACTGAGATTTTGTCAATTTTATCCGACATATCCGATAAAGGATGCTGTTAAAGTATTTATTCATTCTGAAATTTAGATTTTGTCAATTTCATTTGATGTATCCGACAAAAGGATGTTGATAAAAAAAAATTTATTCACTCTGTCACTTATATTTTGTCAATTTTATCCGACATATCCGACAAAGGATGTTGATAATGAATTTATTCATTCTGAAATTTAAATTTTGTCAATTTTATTTGATGCTTTTGACAAAGGATTTTGATAAAAAAAAAAATATTCACACTGACGCTTAGATTCTGTCAATTTTATCCTATGTATCCGAGAAAAGGATGTTGATATAGAATTTAGTCACTCTGATACTTAGATTTTGTCATTTTATCCGACATATCCGATAAATGATGTTGTTAAAGCATTTATTCATTCTGATATTAAGATTTTGTCAATTTTATTTGATGTATCTGACAATGGATGTTGATAAAAAAATTTATTCACTCTGACACTTATATTTTATCAATTTTATCCGACATATCCGACAAAGATGTTGATAATGAATTTACTCATTCCGAAATTTAGATTTTGTCAATTTTATTTGATGTATCTGACAAAGGATGTTGATAACGAATTTATTCACTCTGAGACTTAACGAAAAATGGATTTAAGTTTAACCTATGAGCCAACGAATTGTATTTTCCATAACTTTCATACAAAAAACTATAGTTTATGGTCAAAAACCCTAATTAGCTCAGATTTTACGGAAATAGTTTTATTTTTCGATCCATAAATGGACTTAAGTTTCACATTTGAACCAGAGAATTGTATTTTCCATAATTTCCTTACAAAAAACTAGAGTTTACGGTCAAAAACCCTTATTAGCTCAGATTTTACGGAAATAGTTTTATTTTTTGATCCATAAACGGAATTAAGTTTCACATTTGAACCAGAGGATTGTCTTTTCCATAATTTTCTTACAAAAAACTAGAGTTTACGGTTAAAAACCCTTATTAGCTCAGATTTTACGGAAATAGTTTTATTTTTCGACCCAAAAATGGACTTAAGTTTCACATTTGAACCAGAGAATTGTATTTTCCATAATTTTCTTACAAAAAACTATAGTTTACGGTCAAAAACCCTTATTAACTCAGATTTTACAGAAATAGTTTTATTTTTCGATCCAAAAAAGGACTTAAGTTTCACATTTGAACCAGAGAATTGTATTTTCCATAATTTTCTTACAAAAAACTAGAGTTTACGGTCAAAAACCCTTATTAGCTCAGATTTTACAGAAATAGTTTATTTTTTCGATCCAAAAATGGACTTAAGTTTCACATTTGAACCAGAGAATTGTATTTTCCATACTTTTCTTACGAAGAAAAATTACAGTTTACGGTCAAAAACCCTAATTAGCTCAGATTTTACGGAAATAGTTTTATTTTTCGATCCATAAATGGACTTAAGTTTCACATTTGAACCAGAGAATTGTATTTTCCATAATTTTCTTACAAAAAATTAGAGTTTACGGTCAAAAACCCGTATTAACTCAGATTTTACAGAAATAGTTTTATTTTTCGATCCAAAAAAGGACTAAAGTCTTACATTTGAACCAGAGAATTGTATTTTCCATAATTTTCTTACAAAAAAACTAGAGTTTACGGTCAAAAACCCTTATTAGCTCAGATTTTACAGAAATAGTTTATTTTTTCGATCCAAAAATGGACTTAAGTTTCACATTAAAACGAGAGAATTATATTTTCCATAATTTTCTTACAAAAAACTATAGTTTACGGTCAAAAACCCTAATTAGCTCAGATTTTACGGAAATAGTTTTATTTTTTGATCCATAAATGGACTTAAGTTTCACATTTGAACCAGAGAATTTTATTTTCCATAATTTTCTTACAAAAAACTAGAGTTTACGGTCAAAAACCCTCATTAGCTCTGATTTTACGGAAATAGTTTTATTTTGCGATCCATAAATGGACTTAAGTTTCACATTTGAACCAGAGAATTGTATTTTCCATAATTTTCTTACAAAAAACTAGAGTTTACGGTCAAAAACCCTTATTAGCTCAGATTTTACGGAAACAGTTTTATTTTTCGATCCAAAAATGGACTTAAGTTTCACATTTGAACCAGAGAATTGTATTTTCCATAATTTTCTTACAAAAAACTAGAGTTTACGGTCAAAAATCCTTATTAACTCAGAGTTTACAGAAATTGTTTTATTTTTCGATCCAAAAATGGACTTAAGTTTCACATTTGAACCAGAGAATTGTATTTTCTATAATTTTCTTACAAAAAACTAGAGTTTACGCTCAAAAACCCTTATTAGCTCAGATTTTAGAGAAATAGTTTATTTTTTCGATCCAAAAATGGACTTAAGTTTCACATTTGAACCAGAGAATTGTATTTCCCATAATTTTCTTACGAAGAAAAACTACAGTTTACGGTCAAAAACCCTAATTAGCTCAGATTTTACGGAAATAGTTTTATTTTTCGATCCATAAATGGACTTAAGTTTCACATTTGAACCAGAGAATTGTATTTTCCATAATTTTCTTACAAAAAACTAGAGTTTACGGTCAAAAACCCGTATTAACTCAGATTTTACAGAAATAGTTTTATTTTTCGATCCAAAAAAGGACTAAAGTTTTACATTTGAACCAGAGAATTGTATTTTCCATAATTTTCTTACAAAAAACTAGAGTTTACAGTCAAAAACCCTTATTAGCTCAGATTTTACAGAAATAGTTTATTTTTTCGATCCAAAAATGGACTTAAGTTTCACATTTAAACCAGAGAATTATATTTTCCATAATTTTCTTACAAAAAACTATAGTTTACGGTCAAAAACCCTAATTAGCTCAGATTTTACGGAAATAGTTTTATTTTTCGATCCATAAATGGACTTTAAGTTTCACATTTGAACCAGAGAATTGTATTTTCCATAATTTTCTTACAAAAAACTAGAGTTTACGGTCAAAAACCCTCATTAGCTCTGATTTTACGGAAATAGTTTTATTTTTCGATCCATAAATGGACTTAAGTTTCACATTTGAACCAGAGAATTGTATTTTCCATAATTTCCTTACAAAAAACTAGAGTTTACGGTCAAAAACCCTTATTAGCTCAGATTTTACGGAAATAGTTTTATTTTTCGACCCAAAAATGGACTTAAGTTTCACATTTGAACCAGAGAATTGTATTTTCCATAATTTTCTTACAAAAAAACTATAGTTTACGGTCAAAAACCCTTATTAACTCAGATTTTACAGAAATAGTTTTATTTTTCGATCCAAAAAAGGACTTAAGTTTCACATTTGAACCAGAGAATTGTATTTTCCATAATTTTCTTACAAAAAACTAGAGTTTACGGTCAAAAGCCCTTATTAGCTCAGATTTTACAGAAATAGTTTATTTTTTCGATCCAAAAATGGACTTAAGTTTCACATTTGAACCAGAGAATTGTATTTTCCATACTTTTCTTACGAAGAAAAATTACAGTTTACGGTCAAAAACCCTAATTAGCTCAGATTTTACGGAAATAGTTTTATTTTTCGATCCATAAATGGACTTAAGTTTCACATTTGAACCAGAGAATTGTATTTTCCATAATTTTCTTACAAAAAATTAGAGTTTACGGTCAAAAACCCGTATTAACTCAGATTTTACAGAAATAGTTTTATTTTTCGATCCAAAAAAGGACTAAAGTCTTACATTTGAACCAGAGAATTGTATTTTCCATAATTTTCTTACAAAAAACTAGAGTTTACGGTCAAAAACCCTTATTAGCTCAGATTTTACAGAAAGAGTTTATTTTTTCGATCCAAAAATGGACTTAAGTTTCACATTAAAACCAGAGAATTATATTTTCCATAATTTTCTTACAAAAAAACTATAGTTTACGGTCAAAAACCCTAATTAGCTCAGATTTTACGGAAATAGTTTTATTTTTTGATCCATAAATGGACTTAAGTTTCACATTTGAACCAGAGAATTTTATTTTCCATAATTTTCTTACAAAAAACTAGAGTTTACGGTCAAAAACCCGTATTAACTCAGATTTTACAGAAATAGTTTTATTTTGCGATCCACAAATGGACTTAAGTTTCACATTTGAACCAGAGAATTGTATTTTCCATAATTTTCTTACAAAAAACTAGAGTTTACGGTCAAAAACCCTTATTAGCTCAGATTTTACGGAAACAGTTTTATTTTTCGATCCAAAAATGGACTTAAGTTTTTTTTTTTAGAGAAAAAACTCTAGTTTTTTGTAAGAAAATTATTAGCTCTGATTTTACGGAAATAGTTTTATTTTTCGATCCATAAATGGACTTAAGTTTCACATTTGAACCAGAGAATTGTATTTTCCATAATTTTCTTACAAAAAACTAGAGTTTACGGTCAAAAACCCTTATTAGCTCAGATTTTACGGAAACAGTTTTATTTTTCGATCCATAAATGGACTTAAGTTTCACATTTGAACCAGAGAATTGTATTTTCCATAATTTTCTTACAAAAAACTAGAGTTTACGGTCAAAAACCCTCATTAGCTCTGATTTTACGGAAATAGTTTTATTTTTCGATCCATAAATGAACTTAAGTTTCACATTTGAACCAGAGAATTGTATTTTCCATAATTTTCTTACAAAAAACTAGAGTTTAAGGTCAAAAACCCTTATTAGCTCAGATTTTACGGAAACAGTTTTATTTTTCGATCCAAAAATGGACTTTAGTTTCACATTTGAACCAGAGAATTGTATTTTCCATAATTTTCTTACAAAAAACTAGAGTTTACGGTCAAAAATCCTTATTAACTCAGAGTTTACAGAAATTGTTTTATTTTTCGATCCAAAAATGGACTTAAGTTTCACATTTGAACCAGATAATTGTATTTTCTATAATTTTCTTACAAAAAACTAGAGTTTACGCTCAAAAACCCTTATTAGCTCAGATTTTAGAGAAATAGTTTATTTTTTCGATCCAAAAATGGACTTAAGTTTCACATTTGAACCAGAGAATTGTATTTCCCATAATTTTCTTACGAAGAAAAACTACAGTTTACGGTCAAAAACCCTAATTAGCTCTGATTTTACGGAAATAGTTTTATTTTTCGATCCATAAATGGACTTAAGTTTCACATTTGAACCAGAGAATTGTATTTTCCATAATTTTCTTACAAAAACTAGAGTTTACGGTCAAAAAACCCGTATTAACTCAGATTTTACAGAAATAGTTTTATTTTTCGATCCAAAAAAGGACTAAAGTTTTACATTTGAACCAGAGAATTGTATTTTCCATAATTTTCTTACAAAAAACTAGAGTTTACAGTCAAAAACCCTTATTAGCTCAGATTTTACAGAAATAGTTTATTTTTTTCGATCCAAAAATGGACTTAAGTTTCACATTTAAACCAGAGAATTATATTTTCCATAATTTTCTTACAAAAAACTATAGTTTACTTTCAAAAACCCTAATTAGCTCAGATTTTACGGAAATAGTTTTATTTTTCGATCCATAAATGGACTTAAGTTTCACATTTGAACCAGAGAATTGTATTTTCCATAATTTTCTTACAAAAACTAGAGTTTACGGTCAAAAACCCTCATTAGCTCTGATTTTACGGAAATAGTTTTATTTTTCGATCCATAAATGGACTTAAGTTTCACATTTGAACCAGAGAATTGTATTTTCCATAATTTCCTTACAAAAAACTAGAGTTTACGGTCAAAAACCCTTATTAGCTCAGATTTTACGGAAATAGTTTTATTTTTGATCCATAACCGGAATTAAGTTTCACATTTGAACCAGAGAATTTTATTTGCCATAATTTTCTTACAAAAAACTAGAGTTTACGGTCAAAAACCCTTATTAGCTCAGATTTTACGGAAATAGTTTTATTTTTCGATCCAAAAATGGACTTAAGTTTCACATTTGAACCAGAGAATTGTATTTTCCATAATTTTCTTACAAAAAACTATAGTTTACGGTCAAAAACCCTTATTAACTCAGATTTTACAGAAATAGTTTTATTTTTCGATCCAAAAAAGGACTTAAGTTTTACATTTGAACCAGAGAATTGTATTTTCCATAATTTTCTTACAAAAAACTATAGTTTACGGTCAAAAACCCTTATTAACTCAGATTTTACAGAAATAGTTTTATTTTTCGATCCAAAAAAGGACTTAAGTTTTACATTTGAACCAGAGAATTGTATTTTCCATAATTTTCTTACAAAAAACTAGAGTTTACAGTCAAAAACCCTTATTAGCTCAGATTTTACAGAAATAGTTTATTTTTTCGATCCAAAAATGGACTTAAGTTTCACATTTAAACCAGAGAATTATATTTTCCATAATTTTCTTACAAAAAACTATAGTTTACTTTCAAAAACCCTAATTAGCTCAGATTTTACGGAAATAGTTTTATTTTTCGATCCATAAATGGACTTAAGTTTCACATTTGAACCAGAGAATTGTATTTTCCATAATTTCCTTACAAAAAACTAGAGTTTACGGTCAAAAACCCTCATTAGCTCTGATTTTACGGAAATAGTTTTATTTTTCGATCCATAAATGGACTTAAGTTTCACATTTGAACCAGAGAATTGTATTTTCCATAATTTCCTTACAAAAAACTAGAGTTTACGGTCAAAAACCCTTATTAGCTCAGATTTTACGGAAATAGTTTTATTTTTTGATCCATAAACGGAATTAAGTTTCACATTTGAACCAGAGGATTGTCTTTTCCATAATTTTCTTACAAAAAACTAGAGTTTACGGTCAAAAACCCTTATTAGCTCAGATTTTACGGAAATAGTTTTATTTTTCGACCCAAAAATGGACTTAAGTTTCACATTTGAACCAGAGAATTGTATTTTCCATAATTTTCTTACAAAAAACTATAGTTTACGGTCAAAAACCCTTATTAACTCAGATTTTACAGAAATAGTTTATTTTTTCGATCCAAAAATGGACTTAAGTTTCACATTTGAACCAGAGAATTGTATTTTCCATACTTTTCTTACGAAGAAAAATTACAGTTTACGGTCAAAAACCCTAATTAGCTCAGATTTTACGGAAATAGTTTTATTTTTCGATCCATAAATGGACTTAAGTTTCACATTTGAACCAGAGAATTGTATTTTCCATAATTTTCTTACAAAAAATTAGAGTTTACGGTCAAAAACCCGTATTAACTCAGATTTTACAGAAATAGTTTTATTTTTCGATCCAAAAAAGGACTAAAGTCTTACATTTGAACCAGAGAATTGTATTTTCCATAATTTTCTTACAAAAAACTAGAGTTTACGGTCAAAAACCCTTATTAGCTCAGATTTTACAGAAATAGTTTATTTTTTCGATCCAAAAATGGACTTAAGTTTCACATTAAAACCAGAGAATTATATTTTCCATAATTTTCTTACAAAAAACTATAGTTTACGGTCAAAAACCCTATGTAGCTCAGATTTTACGGAAATAGTTTTATTTTTCGATCCATAAATGGACTTAAGTTTCACATTTGAACCAGAGAATTTTATTTTCCATAATTTTCTTACAAAAAACTAGAGTTTACGGTCAAAAACCCTCATTAGCTCTGATTTTACGGAAATAGTTTTATTTTTCGATCCATAAATGGACTTAAGTTTCACATTTGAACCAGAGAATTGTATTTTCCATAATTTTCTTACAAAAAACTAGAGTTTACGGTCAAAAACCCTTATTAGCTCAGATTTTACGGAAACAGTTTTATTTTTCGATCCAAAAATGGACTTAAGTTTCACATTTGAACCAGAGAATTGTATTTTCCACAATTTTCTTACAAAAAACTAGACTTTACGGTCAAAAATCCTTATTAACTCAGAGTTTACAGAAATTGTTTTATTTTTCGATTCAAAAATGGACTTAAGTTTCACATTTGAACCAGAGAATTGTATTTTCTATAATTTTCTTACAAAAAACTAGAGTTTACGCTCAAAAACCCTTATTAGCTCAGATTTTAGAGAAATAGTTTATTTTTTCGATCCAAAAATGGACCTAAGTTTCACATTTGAACCAGAGAATTGTATTTCCCATAATTTTCTTACGAAGAAAAACTACAGTTTACGGTCAAAAACCCTAATTAGCTCAGATTTTACGGAAATAGTTTTATTTTTCGATCCATAAATGGACTTAAGTTTCACATTTGAACCAGAGAATTGTATTTTCCATAATTTTCTTACAAAAAATTAGAGTTTACGGTCAAAAACCCGTATTAACTCAGATTTTACAGAAATAGTTTTATTTTTCGATCCAAAAAAGGACTAAGTTTTACATCTGAACCAGAGAATTGTATTTTCCATAATTTTCTTACAAAAAACTAGAGTTTACAGTCAAAAACCCTTATTAGCTCAGATTTTACAGAAATAGTTTATTTTTTCGATTCAAAAATGGACTTAAGTTTCACATTTAAACCAGAGAATTATATTTTCCATAATTTTCTTACAAAAAACTATAGTTTACTTTCAAAAACCCTAATTAGCTCAGATTTTACGGAAATAGTTTTATTTTTCGATCCATAAATGGACTTAAGTTTCACATTTGAACCAGAGAATTGTATTTTCCATAATTTTCTTACAAAAAACTAGAGTTTACGGTCAAAAACCCTCATTAGCTCTGATTTTACGGAAATAGTTTTATTTTTCGATCAATAAATGGACTTAAGTTTCACATTTGAACCAGAGAATTGTATTTCCCATAATTTTCTTACGAAGAAAAACTACAGTTTACGGTCAAAAACCCTAATTAGCTCAAATTTTACAGAAATAGTTTTATTTTTCGGTCCATAAATGGACTTAAGTTTCACATTTGAACCAGAGAATTGTATTTTCCATAATTTTCTTACAAAAAATTAGAGTTTACGGTCAAAAACCCGTATTAACTCAGGTTTTACAGAAATAGTTTTATTTTTCGATCCAAAAAGGACTAAAGTTTTACATTTGAGCCAGAGAATTGTATTTTTCATAATTTTCTTACAAAAAACTAGAGTTTACAGTCAAAAACCCTTATTAGCTCAGATTTTACAGAAATAGTTTATTTTTTCGATCCAAAAATGGACTTAAGTTTCACATTTAAACCAGAGAATTATATTTTCCATAATTTTCTTACAAAAAACTAGAGTTTACGGTCAAAAACCCTAATTAGCTCAGATTTTACGGAAATAGTTTTATTTTTCGATCCATAAATGGACTTAAGTTTCACATTTGAACCAGAGAATTGTATTTTCTATAATTTTCTTACAAAAAACTAGAGTTTACGGTCAAAAACCCTCATTAGCTCTTATTTTACGGAAATAGTTTTATTTTTCGATCCATAAATGAACTTAAGTTTCACATTTGAACCAGAGAATTGTATTTTCCATAATTTTCTTACAAAAAACTAGAGTTTACGGTCAAAAACCCTTATTAGCTCAGATTTTACGGAAATAGTTTTATTTTTCGATCCAAAAATGGACTTTAGTTTCACATTTGAACCAGAGAATTGTATTTTCCATAATTTTCTTACAAAAAACTAGAGTTTACGGTCAAAAATCCTTATTAACTCAGATTTTACAGAAATTGTTTTATTTTTCGATCCAAAAATGGACTTAAGTTTCAAATTTGAACCAGAGAATTGTATTTTCTATAATTTTCTTACAAAAAACTAGAGTTTAAGGTCAAAAACCCTTATTAACTCAGATTTTACGGAAATAGTTTATTTTTCGATCCAAAAATGGACTTAAGTTTCACATCTGAAAGCTACGATCATAATGAATGATACTTGTTATCAGAAAAAAATGTCAATTGCCAAAAAAAAAGAAAAAAATAAAAATAAAAATGGGGGGAGGGGGCCAAAAAGTTGGAGGGGAGGGGTCACCCTTCGAGTTTGAGGATAGGGGACCTTTGGGGGGTTTATGTCTCTGTTGGTTAGGGTCATTGGTGCTTATGATCCTTGATGGTTCGTACTCACATACACCTTACTACTTGATTTGCAAGGATTTCTTAGGTTTGTTCTGAATTTCTTTATTAAAATTATTTTCTTGCCATCTACATCTCTCTTAGTATCAACTTTTTAGTATACTATAACGTTGGACCCTATTTTAAACTGACAACACTGTTCAAACACAAGTTATGTATTATACAGAACATATCGGAGAGGTAAAGCTAGGTCAATTCACAATGTCATTCTATCATCAATAACCATTTTCATAGATTGATGTTGTCTCAAATTTATAACAAATTGCCTGAGTTAACAACCCCGAGGGGTTACCTTAACTGATAATCAGTTTAACCCTTTTTTTCCACCTTCATACAATCCAATTCGCGAATCGCTTACCCCTTTTTGCAAATGTCAATCAAACAATTCTGATTGTAGTATCCAATTTTTTAATAACAAACTACTCTCGAGTTACACCCCAATCCGCAAATCCCTTACCCCTTTTTGCAAATGTCAATCATACAATTCTGATTGTAACATCCAATTTTTAATAACAAACTACTCTCGAGTTACACTCCAATCCGCAAATCCCTTACCCCTTTTTGAAAATGTCAATCAAACAATTCTCATTGTAGCATCCAATTTGTTAATAACAAACTACTCTCGAGTTAAGGCAATCTTCCAAAAAATCAGAAAAACCAGTCGCTTTTTAAAATGTCCCGTGATACTGTAGTGTCTCAGGTGTAAGTTTCTCTAGTTTCAAAACATGCTTGGTCACTTTATACCTTGCCAGCTTGCCAGCTTTTTTGCAATGTCCATGTGATACTGTAGTGCCTCAGACGTGGGTTTTCTTGTACGGTTCTTGTGTAATTCCATGTGCAATTGATATCAATAGCAAAAAAAAAAAGTCTAATTCTCTTATACAGCCTTGACTATAGTTTCAAAATATGTTTTTAATCACTTGTAGAGGTCCCAATAACATTGGAAGGAACGTAATCCACCCAAATTCCATAGATACATGCTCTGGAAAGGTGCCAAGGAACGTAATCCACCCAAATAGCACAGGAAGGAACATAATCCACCCAAAGTATAAGTTAGCACTCTACTTATATAACACACGAAAGAAGTCAAGTTTGGTTAATGTTAATGAAATAAAATAAAATAGGATGAATATATAATAGTTTAGAAACAAATTTGGGCTATATATTTGCAAATTAGGAGGGGGGTTAAAGCATAGTATATATTAAATACGGGTACTTATGCATTATACATAACAAACGAAAGAAGTCAAGTTTGGTTAATGCTAATGAAATAAAATAAAATAGGATGAATATATAATAGTTTAGAAACAGATTTGGGCTATATATTTGCACATTGGGGGAGGTGGGGGTAAAGCATAGCATATATTAAATACGTAACCTAACCTAACCTAGGTACCTCCCCTCCCCTAAATCCCAGAAAACAACAGTTTAAATATTGTAAATGCAATCCCGCTTTGCAATGAATTTATCTATCAAACACCCGTTTGGTGTGTTTCAATGTCTGGTTTCCTTATACAGTCTATAACACTATGTTATATATAATGCATAAATACCTAAATACGTAACCTAACCTAGGTACCTCTCCCCCCCCCCCTAAATCACAAAAAACAACATTTTAAATATTGTAAAATCAATGAGAAAGCACACTTTGCAATCAATTTCTCTCTTGCAAATACCTGTTTGACGGGTTTCCATTAGTATTTCCTTGTACAGTCTATAGCGCTCTGTTGGATATAATGCACCAGTACCCATCAACATTTACAAATAAATGCCCACCGTGTCAACCAAGGAAACCCATAGTCCCTTGTCGTGTCGAACAAAAAGCATGAATAATTTGAGGAGTGGAAACTGACGACCACAGCAGAGAGAATATACAGTCAAACAGTTCGTTGTAACGAACTGTAAGTAAGGAGCGACCCGGCTCAATAGTAACCGAAACTCTAAAAAACGGAATATTGATACCAATAGATACATCAAAAGAATGATATTTTGATGTTGATTTCAAATATATAAGTTTCATGAAGTTTAGTTTTACCCATCCAAACTTACGTACCTGAGAAAATTAGCCTTATTTTTGAAAAAAGGGGGGAACAACCCCTAAAAGTTATAGAACTTTAATGAAAATCACACCATCAGATTCAGCGTACCCAAGAACCCTACTATAGAAATTTCAAGCTCCTATCTGCAAAAATGTGGAATTTTGTATTTTTTGCCAGAAGAAAGATCACGGATGCGTGTTTATTTTTTTTTTCAGGGTTGATAGTATCGATCCAGTAGTCCTAGAATATCGTGAGAGGGCTCATTAGAACGGAAATTAAAAGTTCTAGTGCCCTTTTCAAGTGACCAAAAAAATTAGAGGGCAACTTAGCCCCCTTCCGCGCTCATTTTTTTTCCCGAAGTCACCCAGTCAAAATTTTGAGATAGACATTTTGTTCAGCATAGTCAAAAACCTAATTATTATGTCTTTGAGGATGACTTAATCCCCCACAGTTCCCGGGGGAAGGGCTGCAAGTTGTAAACTTTGCCCATTGTTTACATATAGTATTGGTTATTGGGAAGTATACAGGTGTTTTCAGGAGGAATTTTTTTTCTAGTGGGGGTCGGGGTCGGAGTAGGGGTTACGGGGGAGGATCTTTCCATGGAAAATATTTCATTGGGGGAAGGAACATTTCAAAAAAACGATCAGAAATTAAATAAAAAAAAACCAGTGTTTTCAACTGAAAATAAGGAGCAACATTAAAACTTAAAACGAACAGAAATTATTACGTATATGAGAGGGTTCACCCCCTAGTCAATACCTCGCTCTTTACGCTAAACTTTTTTAGTAGTTTCAAAAGAGCTATCTATTCTAATTAACCGGCCTTTGTGATTCGAACAAAATTCGAACTTTAGCAAAGAACGAGGTATTGACCAGGGAGCAAACTCCCTAATATACGTAATAAAAACATACAAATATAGAAATTCGTTACGTAAGTTAATTCGTAAGTTACGTCAGAAAAAAATTTCGAGAAAGCCAATTAGCCAAAAAGAGGAAAATTAATATGCGAATTTCATTTTAAATATTCATGTACGGTGAGCCAAAATCAAAGCTGCATTAATTCAAAAACGTTCGGAAATTAACTAAAAAAAACAAGTTTTTTTTTAACTGAAAGTAAGGAGCGACATTAAAACTTACAACGAACAGAAATTATTCCGTATTTGAAAGGGACTGTCCCTCCTCAACGCCTCGCTCTTTACACTAAAGTTTGACTCTGTCTCACAACTTTATTTTTTAAAACAAGAAAAAACTTTAGCGTAAAGAGCGAGGCGTTGAGGAGGGGACATCCCCTTTCATATACGGGATAATTTCTGTTCGTTGTAAGTTTTAATGTTGCTCCTTACTTTCAGTTAAAAAAACTTGTTTTTTTTATTTAATATGGAAAAAGATCGTATAATTTTTGTCAAGCTTTTCTTCTATTCTGCCTTTCCAAGATTAGTTTCGCTTTTGAAGACATGGTCTTTTTGGGAACTCAATGGGACATAATAATCCATAAGATTACTAACTGTTAATGCTTCTTTTAAAAGTAGGAAAGAAGAAAAGTAATTTAGAAAAAAACCATGCTAGCAACTCTTTCAAAGAAGGAAGATTATCGCATAAAAAGCCTATTTAGGCTCGATCGGTTCCCGGACAAAAATAAGTTAGATTTGTTTTTATTGGCCTAAGAAACAATTTCACTTTAATTTTTCTGATGGGATGGGCTTAGGATAAGGGATGAATGGATAACTGGTGGGTTTCAAAAAAAAAAAAATATCATCTAGGTATTCAAACAGTTCGTGGTGACAAACTTTAAGTAAGGAGCGACACGAGCAGCTAAAAATCTAAAAAATGGAATTTTCATATCAATAGATCTGTCAAAGGAACTTGCTAATTATGGTGATTCCAAATATATAAGGTTCATTAAGTTCAGTTTTACCCATCAAAGGCTACGAACCGTAGAAAATTTATCTTATTTTTAAGAAAAGTGGGAAGCTACCCCCAAAAGTCAAGGAATCCTGATAAAAATCACACCATCAGGTTCAGAATATCATAGAAACCAATTCTAAAGGTTTCAAGCTCCAATCTTCAAAAACATGGAGCTTTACATTTTTGCCAAATGAAAGATCACGGATGCGTGTTTTATTCCCCAGGGGTGATCGTATCAAACCAATGATACTAGAAAATCAGGAAATCGGGAGAGGGCTCGATCTAGTTACACTAGAAAATTAGGAGAGGGCTCATTCGAATGAACCTTAAAAGATCTAGTGACCTTTCTAAGTGATCAAAAAACATAGGAGAGCAAGTAGCCTCCCCCCCTCCCCGGCTCTTTTTTCGCCAAAGTCGTTCGATAAAATTTTGAGATAGCCATATTGTTTAGCATAGTTGAAAGATCCAACAACTATGACTTTGGTGATAACCTGACTCCTCACAACCTCTGGGGAAAGGTCTTTAAGTTAAGTAATTTGTCTATGTTTACGTAATGTATTTGCTATTAGGAATTATGCACAAGTTTTTCGGGTGGGGGTGGAGGGTGAATTTTCTGCTGTGGAATATTCCTCGGAAAGAATTTCCCATGGTGAAGGAAGTTTCCAGGGGGTGAACTTTTCATGCAAATTTTGCACTGGGGGAATTTACCAGAATTCCTATACGAAATTCTTTTTTACTTTTTGTCTCTTTCTTTCTTACTGTCTTAATGTGTCTTTGCCGACTCAATTTTGCATGCGAAGATGTTAATGGTAGTTGTCAGGAGTAAAGTTCCACCGGGATTAAATTGTCTAGAAGATCTTTCCTTAGAGAAGGAGCTGGATTTCCCGACATTATTTAAAAACAATCAGAAACAAAATAAAATAAGACTTTTTTTAACTGAAAGTAAGGAACAACATTAAAATTTAAAATTAAAAAAAAAATGTATATGAGGGGGCTCGTCTCCTCCTCAATACCTCACTCTTTACGCTAATATTTGAATTTTTGTCCCAGTTCTTCAAGAACGGCTCCTGAAAAACAAAGGTTCTGTTAATTAGAATAAAAAGAAGCTTTCTTAAGCGTAGACTACTAAAAAAACTTAGCATGAAGAGCGAGGTATTGAGGAGAGGACAATTCCCTTCAAATACGTGATAATTTCTGTTCGTTTTAAGTTTTAATGTTGCTCCTTGCTTTCAGTTGAAAAAGCTTGTTTTTTATTTAATATATAGTAAAGAAAACTAATGTATTTCACGATATTGAAACGTATGCTCTCATTCTATTTGTTAAGGAATTCTATTTGGAGGCACCTTAACTTAACCCAGAGAATATCCCCCATTTTATTAGGTTTCCAAGAGTCAGTTGCATATAGGTTTTTCTTTTCTCGCAAGCAATTTTCAGTAAGGTATGGAATGTATCTTGCGACATTTAATTGAGTTTCCTTGAGTTTTGCACTTGTGTATTTCCTACCATGAAGACCAGTCATGCTACATAAAAAAGGTTTCTCCAAGCTATTTTTTCTCCCAAACTTAGCAGGGCCGTTTCTCAAAATATTTTCCCGCACTTGCGTTATAAGAGAAACACCCCCCAGAGTTATTTAGTGACAGACCCAGAATGTTATAAGAGATACCCCCAAAGGCTTATTTAGGGAAACACCCTTAGGGTTATAAAAACCACAGAAAAAAAAGACGAATTTGCCCCCTTTCTAGATTTAGGGAAAATATATTTGCCCCCACCCTTAATTTTCGTTAATTGAAACCACTGGGTTCGAGAGACTAACTTGAACCGAAATTTGTTAATGCTTATCTTTTCATCTTTTAAATCAAAATGTGTCTTTAATCCCTAACTAGCTCGTTTGTTATTTAGCTATTAATTCTTGCATTTCACCCTTATAGCTATTTAGCCCTTTCAGGACTGCCCTAAATTAAACATTTAGTAAAATCCTGACTACTGCTTGATATGTCTGAAAAGGCCCCAGTAGTATTGAATAAAATTATGTGACTACACCCAGTGACAGAACGCTACCGTTACTCCTAGATATTTTGTTAAGGTGTTCTCAAACGAGATCAGTATTCAGTAGAGAAGTGTAGATAAGAGGTTCATAGACTGATTGAAAACACAAAGCTCTTCTAATTCTGTCTTTGAGGGCCGCTTAGCAAGACTTCTTGACAATTACCTTGGAAATGTCAAAATATTATAAAGGGTCATTCAGAAATTTATGTATATATATATATATATGTGTGTGTGTGTATATATATATATATATATATATATATATATATATATATATATATATATATATATATATATATATATATATATATATATATATATATATATATATATATATATATATATATAATATATATATATATATATATATATATATATATATATATATATATATATATATATATATATATATATATATATATATAATATATATATATATATATATATATATATATATATATATATATATATATATGTGTGTGTGTGTGTATATATATGTATATATATATATATATATATATATATATAATATATATATATATATATATATATATATATATATATATATATATATATATATATATATATATATATATATATATATCTATATATATATATATATATATATATATATATATATATATATATATATATATATATATATATATATATTATATATATATATATATATATATAATATATATATATATATATATATATATATATATATACACACACACACATATATATATATATATATATATATATATTATATATATATATATATATATATATATATATATATATATATATATATATATATATATATATATATATAATATATATATATATATATATATATATATATATATATATATATATATATATATATATATATATATGTGTGTGTGTGTATATATATGTATATATATATATATATATATATATATATATATATATATATATATATATATATATATATATATATATATATATATATATATATATATATATATATATATATATATATATATATATATATCGACAACTTTTAGTATATGATAAAAATTCTCTAAAAAAATTCCAGCAAGCTCAGTATTCAGTGTTAAAAGCATAGTTAAGCATAGTATTTCCAGTTGTGCACTTTTGATGTCGAACTGACATTTCCCAGAGGTTTCATGCTCTTCATAATTCCCATTAATTTATATTTGAGATATACTTTTATTATTAAAACTATTTGAAATAATAGTTACCATTCCCTATTAATTTCAAATGGTAGTTCTTCCTCACAAAATACTTTTCTTTTAAAACTTGTTTTTCAACTTTTTTTTACTATTGACCGTTTGTTTCAAACAGTTCGTGGTAGCGAACTGGAAGAAGGAGCGACCCGGCTCAATAGTAACCGAAATTCTAAAAAGCGTAATTTTCATACCAATAGATACATAAAAAGAATCCGATTTTTATGCTGATTTCAAACATATAAATTTCATTAAGTTTAGTGTTACCAATCAAAAGTTACGCACCTGAGAAAATTTGCCTTATTTTCGAAAAAAGAGAGAAACATTCTCTAAAAGTCATAAAACTTTAATAAAAATTACACCGTCAGATTCAGCGTCTCAAAAAACCCTACTATAGAAGTTTCAAGCTCCTATCTGCAAGCTCCTATCTCCTATCTACGTGTTTATTATTTTTTCTTTCTTTCTTTCCCAGGGGTGATCATGTTGACCCAGTGTTCCTAGAAAATCGTGGGAGGGTTTATTCGAACGGGAAATAAAAGTTTTAGTGCCCTTCTGAAGTGACCAAAAAAATGGAGGACAACTAGGCCCCCTTCCACGCTCATGTTTTCCCAAAGTCACCCAATCAAAACTTTAAGATAGCCATTTTGTTCAACATTGTCGAAAAATACAATAACTTTGTCTTTGAAGATAACTTAATCTCCCACAGTCCCCGGGGGAAGGTCTGCAATGAACTTTGCCCAATGTTTACATGATATAGTATTGGTTATTAGGAAGTATACAGGAGTTTTCAGGGGGATTTTTTCTGGTAGTTGGGAGGGGGGAGGGGTGGTTCTGGGGTTATGTTGGATTACCTTTCCATGGAGGAAGTTTTCATGGGGAAAGGAACATTGCTATGAAGGGGGCGCCGGATTCCCCGTTTCGTTTTTTTTTCCAAAAAAAACGATCAGAAATTAAATTTAAAAACAAAAAATTTTTCTAACTGATAGTAAGAAGCAACATAAAAACTTAAAACGAACAGAAATTATTACGTATATGATTGGGTTCACCCCCTAGTCATTACTTTGCTCTTTGCGCTAAAGTTTTTTTTGTACTATCATTAAAGCTATTTATTCTAATTAACGACCTTTGTGGTTAAGGGGTCATTCTTAAAGAATTGGAACAAAATTTGAACTTTAGCGTAAAGAGCGAGGTATTAACTAGAGGGCGAACCCCCTTATATACGTAATAAAAATATACGAATATAGAAGTTCGTTATGTAAGTTAATTCGTAAGTTATGTCAGATCAAAATTTCGCGAAAGCCATTTAGCCAAAAAAGTAAAAATAATATGCAAATTTCGTTTTAATTATTCATGTACGGTGAGCCAAAATCAAAGCCGCATTAATTCAAAAACGTTCAGAAATTAAATAAAAAAACAAGTTTTTTTAACTGAAAGTAAGGAGCAACATTAAAACTTAAAACGAATAGTAATTATCGCGTATATGAAAGGGGTTGTCCCCTCCTCAACGCCTCGCTCTTTACGCTAAAGTTTGACTCTGTCTCACAACTTTATTTTTTAAAACAATAAAAAAAACATTAGCATAAAGAGTGATGCGTTGAGAAGGGGGCAGTCCCTTTCATATATGGAATAATTTCTGTTCAGTTTAAGCTTTAATGTTACTCCTTACTTTCAGTTGAAAATAACTTGTTTTTTTATTTAGTTTCTGAAATACTTAAAAAATAAATGATCTTTACCAAGTAGCAGCCGACGCTTGAATCATGAAGATAGTGACGAGAAGTTACCTATAAAATAAAAGTCCAAAATAGGGATAAAATCCTTTTTAATAGACAGTGTATAATAAATTTCACAAAAAAATACCAGATATTTCCGTCACATATACAGTGACCGTCATCAGTAGTAAAACTAAACTAAAACAAATTAAAACAAAAGTTTATATACTAAATCAAATAAAACTACATATTGTTTAAATCTCTAATTCTTTTCAAAGCAAAGGTGAAAGCTAGCCTCTTTGACCTTCTTGGATTCGGTTCATTAGCGTTCAATGATATAGCATTTGGACAAAGGTACACTACATTGGGTGAAATGAACTTTACTCTGTCAGATTTTCTTAAATTATCATAGATAGAGTTCAGCCCATATTCACCTGTATCCCGATTCAAAGCAATATTCTTGAATAAGATTTTCTTTATTTCAAGCGTTTCACAAAAAATTTTGCTTTAATCCCCGATCCCTAGAAATCAAAGAGACATTATCGAACAAAATAAAATGGTCTGGAAAATTAAAAATATGTTCTGAAAGGGCTGAAGTAAAATCTTCAGACTTAGAATCTTGCTTTAAAGCCGAAGAAATAGACTCTTTATGTTGCAATAATCTCATTTCCAAACTCTGATTAGTACGTCCCACATATGAGCTTCCGCAAGTACATGGGATTTGATAAACCCCACTTTGTTGCCCCAATGAAAGTAGAGAGGGGGGTGCTACTCCCACTGGGGCACCAAATATGGGCATAGAGTCCCTAGAGAGAACACGTGGTTAATGGGGTCAATGACCTCTTTCTCCAGGGGTGTTTTGGCCAAGTGCCGGCTAGGGAAGAATGTTATGATGTCAGGAAAGAATATCTGTTGTTTTTGGCCAAGTGCCCGCTAGGGGAGAATGTTATGATCTAGGAAAGAGTATTTGTTGTTGTTGTTGTTTTGGCCAAGTGCACACTCTCAGCGAATGTCAAGGTCGATGTTGTTGTTGTTGTAAGTGCACGCTCTCAGCGAATGTCAAGGTCGATTTATTTAATGCTCCCCACGAGTACACCAAATTTGGGCATAGAGTCATTAGGGAGAACACGTGGTTAATGGGGTCAATGACCTAATTTCCAAGGTTGATGTTGTTGTTGTTGTTGTTTTGGCCATGTGCATAGAGTCATTAGGGAGAACACGTGGTTAATTAAAGCGATTGGGAATTTGGAACACATGTGCTGTCAGTCATTAATCAAATTGTTTCCGGGCAAAGTTTAATAATGTCTGACAGGTACTGTCAATCATTAATCAAATTGGTTCCAGGCGAAGTTTAATAATGTCTGACAGGTGATGTCAAGATTGATTGATATGTCACGAAATGGGAATTAATTTGTTGTTTCTAAGGGGAATTATTGATTCAAGAAAGGGGAATTAATTTGTTGTTTCAAAGGGGAATTATTGATTCAAGAAAGGGGAATTAATTTGTTGTTTCTAAGGGGAAGGTAGGGCAGAGATATATTGATTGCGTAATCGAAGAGAGAGAATTCCCGAGAAATTGATTACATAATCGGTAGAACCCTATAAGGAGCTCGTGGCGGGAATCCCTTTATGGGCATAGAATGACGTAATCGACTAAGACAATTGGATTTCTGAGAAATTGATTACATAATCGGTAGAACCCTATCAGAAGGTCATGACGGGAATCCATTTATGGGCATAGAATGACGTAATCAACTAAGACAAATGGATTTCTGGTAAATTGATTACATAATCGGTAGAACCCTATCAGGAGGTCCTGACGGGAATCCATTAATGGGCATATAATGACGTAATCGACTAGGACAATTGGATTTCTGAGAAATTGATTACAGAATCGGTAGAACCCTTTCAGAAGGTCATGACGGGTATCCATTTATGGGCATAGAATGACGTAATCGACTAAGACAAGCAAGTTACTTTCTTAATGTCCCTCCTAAACCCATTTTCATACTTGAAGTACTTATCTTTTTCACCCCCAACTATACTTTACAGCTTTTTGACTGTCCCAACACCAAGAAATACTTTTCAAAGACCATTTCAGAGCAAGTTACATTCTTAATGTCCCTCCTAAACCCATTTTGCAACTTGAAGTACTTATCTTTTTCACCCACAACTATACTTTACAGCTTTTGGATACCTCAACACCAAGAAATACTTTTCAAAGACCATTTCAGAGCAAGTTACTTTCTTAATGTCCCTCCTAAATCCATTTGCAACTTGAAGTACTTATCTTTTTCCCCCACAACTATACTTTACAGCTTTTTGAGTGTCCCAACACCAAGAAATACCTTTCAAAGACCATTTCAGAGCAAGTTACTTTCTTAATGTCCCTCCTAAACCCATTTTCCAACTTGAAGTACTTATCTTTTTCACTCACAACTATACTTTACAGCTTTTTGGATACCTCAACACCAAGAAAAACTTTTCAAAGACCATTTCAGAGCAAGTTACATTCTTAATGTCCCTCCTAAACCCATTTTGCAACTTGAAGTACTTATCTTTTTCACCCACAACTATACTTTACAGCTTTTGGATACCTCAACACCAAGAAATACTTTTCAAAGACCATTTCAGAGCAAGTTACATTCTTAATGTCCCTCCTAAACCCATTTTGCAACTTGAAGTACTTATCTTTTTCACCCACAACTATACTTTACAGCTTTTGGATACCTCAACACCAAGAAATACTTTTCAAAGACCATTTCAGAGCAAGTTACTTTCTTAATGTCCCTCCTAAATCCATTTGCAACTTGAAGTACTTATCTTTTTCCCCCACAACTATACTTTACAGCTTTTTGAGTGTCCTAACACCAAGAAATACCTTTCAAAGACCATTTCAGAGCAAGTTACTTTCTTAATGTCCCTCCTAAACCCATTTTCCAACTTGAAGTACTTATCTTTTTCACCCCCAACTATACTTTACAGCTTTTTGAGTGTCCCAACACCAAGAAATACTTTTCAAAGACCATTTCAGAGCAAGTTACATTCTTAATGTCCCTCCTAAACCCATTTTGCAACTTGAAGTACTTATCTTTTTCACCAACAACTATACTTTACAGCTTTTGGATACCTCAACACCAAGAAATACTTTTCAAAGACCATTTCAGAGCAAGTTACTTTCTTAATGTCCCTCCTAAATCCATTTGCAACTTGAAGTACTTATCTTTTTCCCCCACAACTATACTTTACAGCTTTTTGAGTGTCCCAACACCAAGAAATACCTTTCAAAGACCATTTCAGAGCAAGTTACTTTCTTAATGTCCCTCCAAAACCCATTTTCCAACTTGAAGTACTTATCTTTTTCACTCACAACTATACCTTACAGCTTTTTGGATACCTCAACACCAAGAAATACTTTTCAAAGACCATTTCAGAGCAAGTTACTTTCTTAATGTCCCTCCTAAACCAATTTTGCAACTTGAAGTACTTATCTTTTTCACTCACAACTATACTTTACAGCTTTTTGGATACCTCAATACCAAGAAATACCTTTCAAAAGGCATTTCAGAGCAAGTTACTTTCTGAATGTCCCTCTTAAATCCATTTTCCAACTTGAAGTACTTATCTTTTTCACTCACAACTATACTTTACAGCTTTTTGGATACCTCAACACCAAGAAATACCTTTCAAAGACCATTTCAGAGCAAGTTACTTTCTTAATGTTCCTCCTAAACACATTTTCCAACTTGAAGTACTTATCTTTTTCATCCACAACTATACTTTACAGCTTTTTGGATACCTCAACACCAAGAAATACCTTTCAAAGACCATTTCAGAGCAAGTTACTTTCTTAATGTCCCTCCTAAACCCATTTTCCAACTTGAAGTACTTATCTTTTTCACCCACAACTATACTTTACAGCTTTTTGGATACCTCAATACCAAGAAATGCTTTTCAAAGACCATTTCAGAGCAAGTTACATTCTTAATGTCCCTCCTAAACCCATTTTCCAACTTGAAGTACTTATCTTTTTCACCCACAACTATACTTTACAGCTTTTTGAGTGTCCCAACACCAAGAAATACTTTTCAAAGACCATTTCAGAGCAAGTTACTTTCTTAATGTTCCTCCTAAACACATTTTCCAACTTGAAGTACTTATCTTTTTCATCCACAACTATACTTTACAGCTTTTTGGATACCTCAACACCAAGAAATACCTTTCAAAGACCATTTCAGAGCAAGTTACTTTCTTAATGTCCCTCCTAAACCCATTTTCCAACTTGAAGTACTTATCTTTTTCACCCACAACTATACTTTACAGCTTTTTGGATACCTCAATACCAAGAAATGCTTTTCAAAGACCATTTCAGAGCAAGTTACATTCTTAATGTCCCTCCTAAACCCATTTTCCAACTTGAAGTACTTATCTTTTTCACTCACAACTATACTTTACAGCTTTTTGAGTGTCCCAACACCAAGAAATACTTTTCAAAGACCATTTCAGAGCAAGTTACTTCTTAATGTCCCTCCTAAACCCATTTTCCAACTTGAAGTACTTATCTTTTTCACTCACAACTATACTTTACAGCTTTTTGAGTGTCCCAACACCAAGAAATACTTTTCAAAGACCATTTCAGAGCAAGTTACTTTCTTAATGTTCCTCCTAAACCCATTTTCCAACTTGAAGTACTTATCTTTTTCACCCACAACTATACTTTACAGCTTTTTGAGTGTCCCAACACCAAGAAATAATTTTCAAAGACCATTTCAGAGCAAGTTACTTTCTTAATGTCCCTCCTAAACCCATTTTTCAACTTGAAGTACTTATCTTTTTCACCCACAACTATACTTTACAGCTTTTTGGATACCTCAATACCAAGAAATACCTTTCAAAGACCATTTCAGAGCAAGTTACTTTCTTAATGTCCCTCCTAAACCCATTTTGCAACTTGAAGTACTTATCTTTTTCACCCACAACTATACTTTACAGCTTTTTGAATACCTCAACACCAAGAAATACTTTTCAAAGACCATTTCAGAGCAAGTTACTTTCTTAATGTCCCTCCTAAACCCATTTTCCAACTTGAAGTACTTATCTTTTTCACTCACAACTATACTTTACAGCTTTTTGGATACCTCAACACCAAGAAATACCTTTCAAAGACCATTTCAGAGCAAGTTACTTTCTTAATGTCCCTCCTAAACCCATTTTCCAACTTGAAGTACTTATCTTTTTCACCCACAACTATACTTTACAGCTTTTTGGATACCTCAACACCAAGAAATACTTTTCAAAGACCATTTCAGAGCAAGTTACTTTCTTAATGTTCCTCCTAAACCCATTTTCCAACTTGAAGTACTTATCTTTTTCACTCACAACTATACTTTACAGCTTTTTGGATACCTCAACACCAAGAAATACTTTTCAAAGACCATTTCAGAGCAAATTATTTTCTTAATGTCCCTCCTAAACCCATTTTGCAACTTGAAGTACTTATCTTTTTCACCCACAACTATACTTTACAGCTTTTTGGATACCTCAATACCAAGAAATACCTTTCAAAAGGCATTTCAGAGCAAGTTACTTTCTGAATGTCCCTCTTAAATCCATTTTCCAACTTGAAGTACTTATCTTTTTCACTCACAACTATACTTTACAGCTTTTTGAATGTCCCAACACCAAGAAATACTTTTCAAAGACCATTTCAGAGCAAGTTACTTTCTTAATGTTCCTCCTAAACCCATTTTCCAACTTGAAGTACTTATCTTTTTCACCCACAACTATACTTTACAGCTTTTTGGATACCTCAACACCAAGAAATACCTTTCAAAGACCATTTCAGAGCAAGTTACTTTCTTAATGTCCCTTCTAAACCCATTTTCCAACTTGAAGTACTTATCTTTTTCACCCACAACTATACTTTACAGCTTTTTGGATACCTCAACACCAAGAAATACTTTTCAAAGACCATTTCAGAGCAAGTTACTTTCTTAATGTCCCTCCTAAACCCATTTTCCAACTTGAAGTACTTATCTTTTTCACCCACAACTATACTTTACAGCTTTTGGATACCTCAACACCAAGAAATACTTTTCAAAGACCATTTCAGAGCAAGTTACTTTCTTAATGTCCCTCCTAAACCCATTTTCCAACTTGAAGTACTTATCTTTTTCACCCACAACTATACTTTACAGCTTTTTGAATGCTCCAACACCAAGCAATACTTTTCAAAGGCATTTCAGAACAAGTTATTTTCTTAATATGCTTCTTAAACGAATTTTACAAATTCTAAATTTTTCCATAGTAGATAGAAAAAGCTATATCATAGCCGTGAATATTTTCTTGAAAGATAAGCAGTTCTATTTCAATTTTAAATTTTCTCAATGAAGTGAAGAAAAGTTCAAGTTCTCTTCTGAATTTTCTCTATGAAAAAGAAATTAGTTTTTATTCAATTCTATTTTTCCAAATAATATAAAAATTTTCCACTTTAGATCAGATTTTTCTCAAAGGGATGAAAAATTTAAAATACTGTTCCAAATTTTCCCAACGAAGTGAAGAAAAGTTCAAGTTCTCTTCTGAACTTTACCAAAGAACACACTTCAATTCTAATTTCTCCAGAGAAAACAAAAATCTTCCACTTCAGTTCTTTATTTCACAAATACATAAAGAAATTTAAAGTTCAACTCTAATTTTTCGGTGGAAGATAGAAAAAGTAATACCATACTTGTGAATATTTTCACGGAGGATAAAAAGTTCTAGTTCAATTTAAAATTTTCTCAAAAAGTGAAGAAAAGTTCAAGTTCTCTTCTGAATTTTCTCAATGAAAAAGAAATTAGTCATTGATCATTTCTATTTTTCCAAATAATATAAAAATTTTCCACTTTAATTCAGATCTGTCTCGAAGAGATGAAAAATTTAAAATACTATTCCAAATTTTTCACAGAAGATAAAAAAGTTTAAGTTCTCTTCGGAATTTTACCAAAGAACACAATTGAATTCTAATTTCTCCAGAGAAAACAAAAATCTTCCACTTCAGTTCTTTATTTCACAAAGACATAAAGAAATTTAAAGTTCAATTCTAATTTTTCGGTGGAAGATAGAAAAAGTAATACCATACTTGTGAATATTTTCACGAAAGATAAAAAGTTCTAGTTCAATTTAAAATTTTCTCAACGAAGTGAAGAAAAGTTCAAGTTCTCTTCTGAACTTTACCAAAGAACACACTTCAATTCTAATTTCTCCAGAGAAAACAAAAATCTTCCACTTCAGTTCTTTATTTCACAAAGACATAAGGAAATTTAAAGTTCAATTCTAATTTTTCGGTGGAAGATAGAAAAAGTAATACCATACTTGTGAATATTTTCACGGAAGATAAAAATTTCTAGTTCAATTTTAAATTTTCTCAACGAAGTGAAGAATAGTTCAAGTTCTCTTCTGAACTTCACCAAAGAACACACTTCAATTCTAATTTCTCCAGAGAAAACAAAAATTTTCCACTTCAGTTCTTTATTTCACAAAGACATAAAGAAATTTAAAGTTCAATTCTAATTTTTCGATGGAAGATAGAAAAAGTAATACCATACTTGTGAATATTTTCACGGAAGATAAAAAGTTCTAGTTCAATTTAAAATTTTCTCAACGAAGTCAAGGAAAGTTCAAGTTCTCTTCTGAATTTTCTCAATGAAAAAGAAATTAGTCATTGATCATTTCTATTTTTCCAAATAATATAAAAATTTTCCACTTTAGTTCAGATCTGTCTCGAAGAGATGAAAAATTTAAAATACTGTTCCAAATTTTTCACAGAAGATAAAAAAGTTCAAGTTCTCTTCTGAACTTCACCAAAGAACACACTTCAATTCTAATTTCTCCAGAGAAAATAAAAATCTTCCACTTCAGTTCTTTATTTCACAAAGACATAAAGAAATTTAAAGTTCAATTCTAAATTTTTCGGTGGAAGATAGAAAAAGTAATACCATACTTGTGAATATTTTCCCGGAAGATAAAAAGTTCTAGTTCAATTTAAAATTTTCTCAACGAAGTGAAGAAAAGTTCAAGTTCTCTTCTGAACTTTACCAAAGAACACACTTCAATTCTAATTTCTCCAGAGAAAACAAAAATCTTCCACTTCAGTTCTTTATTTCACAAAGACATAAAGAAATTTAAAGTTCAATTCTAATTTTTCGGTGGAAGATAGAAAAAGTAATACCATACTTGTGAATATTTTCACGGAAGATAAAAAGTTCTAGTTCAATTTAAAATTTTCTCAACGAAGTCAAGGAAAGTTCAAGTTCTCTTCTGAACTTTACCAAAGAACACACTTCAGTTCTAATTTTTCCAGACAAAACAAAAATCTTCCACTTCAGTTCTCTATTTCACAAAGACATAAAGAAATTTAAAGTTCAATTCTAAATTTTTCGGTGGGAGATAGAAAAATTAATACCATACTTGTGATTATTTTCACGGAAGATAAAAAGTTCTAGTTCAATTTAAAATTTTCTCAATGAAGTGAAGAAAAGTTCATGTTCTCTACTGAATTTTACCAAAGAACACAATTCAATTCTAATTTCTACAGAGAAAATAAAAATCTTCCACTTAAGTTCTTTATTTCACAAAGACATAAAGAAATTTAAAGTTCAATTCTAAATTTTTCGGTGGAAGATAGAAAAAGTAATACCATACTTGTGAATATTTTCACGGAAGATAAAAAGTTCTAGTTCAATTTAAAATTTTCTCAACGAAGTGAAGAAAAGTTCAAGTTCTCTTCTGAATTTTACTAAAGAACACAATTCATTTCTAATTTCACCAGAGAAAATAAAAATCTTCCACTTCAGTTCTTTATTTCACAAAAGACATAAAGAAATTTAAAGTTCAATTCTAAATTTTTCGGTGGAAGATAGAAAAAGTAATACCATACTTGTGAATATTTTCCCGGAAGATAAAAAGTTCTAGTTCAATTTAAAATTTTCTCAACGAAGTGAAGAAAAGTTCAAGTTCTCTTCTGTACTTTACCAAAGAACACACTTCAATTCTAATTTCTCCAGAGAAAATAAAAATCTTCCACTTCAGTTTTAAGTTCCCCAAAGAAATAAAGAAATTTAAAGTTCTATTCTAAATTTTTAGATGGAAGATAGAAAAAGTAATACTATGACTGTGATTGTTTTCCATGAAGATCAAAAGTTTCACTTTATTTATAATTTTTCTTAAATTCAGTTCTGATTTTTCTCAAAGAGATGAAAAATTTAAAGTTCTGTTCCAAATTTTTCATAGAAGATAGAAAAAGTTATACATTGATTGTGAATATTCAACATGAAGATAAGGAACTCCACTTTAATTCTGAGTTTTCTCGAAGAAGTGCAAATTGTTCAAGTTCTCTTCTGAATTTTCTTAAAGAAGAGAAAAAAGTTAACTCAATTCTGAATTTTACCAATGAAAATGAAAAAACCTTCCACTTCAGTTCTTAATTTCTCAAAGACATAAAAAATTTAAAGTTCAGTTCTAAATTTTTCTGTAGAAGATAGGAAAAGTTATACTATGATTGTGATTATTTTCCAGTGAAGATAAAAAGTTTCACTTTAATTCTAATTTTCTTAAGTTCACTACCGATTTTTTGCAAAGAGATGAAAAATTTAAAGTTCTGTTCCAAATTTTTCATAGAAGATAGAAAAAGTTATACATTGATTTGAATATTCGACATGAAGATAAGGAGCATCACTTTAATTCTGAGTTTTCTCGAAGAAGTGCAAAATGTTCAAGTTCTCTTCTGAATTTTCTTAAAGAAGTGAAAAAGTTAGCTCAATTCTGAATTTTACCAATGAAAATGAAAAAGCTTCCACTTCAGTTCTTAATTTCCTCAAAGACATAAAAAATTCAAAGTTCTCTTCTAATTTTTCCAAGAAAATAAAAAGGCTCTACTTCAGTTCTGGTTTTTTTCTCAAAGAGATGAAAAATTTAAAGTTCTATTCTAATTTTAAATTAAATTTTAGCTCCTTTGTCTTATGGATTTACCCATCAAATTTTTAAATTAGAAAATGAGTGACTCGTTCTATTATTAAAGACAATCGTTCAAACTCGTTCATCTAACCTCCAAAACAATAGGTTAGGTTAGGTATAAATAAATATTAATAAATAAATAGAAACATTTCTACATGTTTAAGTTAGACTAGGTTAGGTTAACTTATCATGAGTGCTCATGATAAGTTAACCTAACCTTTTCCGGCGAGTATGGTTGGGTTAGTTTAGACTAGATTAAGTTAGGTTAGATTAGGTTAGGTTAGGTTAGCCTACGTACGCTTCACTTAGGTTAGCTTAGGTTAGGTGAGAGACAGGCAAAAAGTTAGGTGTATGATTAGGTTAGGTTAGGTTAGATTAAGTTAGGTTAGGTTAGGTTAGGCTAGGTTAGCCTACGTACGCGCGCGTACGTAGGCTAACCTAGCCTAACCTAACTTAACCTAACCTAACTTAATCTAACCTAACCTACTAATCATACACCTAACTTTTTGCCTGTCTCTCACCTAACCTAAGCTAACCTAATTGAAGCGTACGTAGGCTAACCTAACCTAATCTAACCTAACTTAATCTAGCCTAACCTAACCTAACCATACTCGCCGGAAAAGGTTAGGTTAACTTATCATGAGCACTCATGATAAGTTAACCTAACCTAACCTAACTTAAACATGTAGAAATGTTTCTATTTATTTATTAATATTTATTTATACCTAACCTAACCTATTGTTTTGGAGGTTAGATGAACGAGTTTGAATGATTGTCTTTAATAATAGAACGAGTCACTCATTTTCTAATTTAAAAATTTGATGGGTAAATCCATAAGACAAAGGAGCTAAAATTTAATTTAAAATTAGAATAGAACTTTAAATTTTTCATCTCTTTGAGAAAAAAACCAGAACTGAAGTGGAGCCTTTTTATTTTCTTGGAAAAATTAGAAGAGAACTTTGAATTTTTTATGTCTTTGAGGAATTAAGAACTGAAGTGGAAGCTTTTTTCATTTTCATTGGTAAAATTCAGAATTGAGCTAACTTTTTTCTCTTCTTTAAGAAAATTCAGAAGAGAACTTGAACATTTTGCACTTCTTCGAGAAAACTCAGAATTAAAGTGATGCTCCTTATCTTCATGTCGAATATTCACAATCAATGTATAACTTTTTCTATCTTCTATGAAAAATTTGGAACAGAACTTTAAATTTTTCATCTCTTTGAGAAAGGTCGGAATTGAATTTAAGAAAATTTAGAATTAAAGTGAAACTTTTTATCTTCACTGGAAAATAATCACAATCATAGTATAACTTTTCCTATCTTCTATGGAAAAATTTAGAACTTAACTTTAAATTTTTTATGTCTTGGTGAACTTAAACTGATGTGGAAGCTTTTTATTTTCTCTGGAGAAATTAGAATTGAATTATGTTCTTTGGTAAAATTCAGAAGAGAACTTGAACATTTCTATCTTCTATGGAAAAGGTTAGGTTAACTTATCATGAGCACTCATGATAAGTTAACCTAACCTAGTCTAACTTAAACATGTAGAAATGTTTCTATTTATTTATTAATATTTATTTATACCTAACCTAACCTATTGTTTTGGAGGTTAGATGAACGAGTTTGAATGATTGTCTTTAATAATAGAACGAGTCACTCATTTTCTAATTTAAAAATTTGATGGGTAAATCCATAAGACAAAGGAGCTAAAATTTAATTTAAAATTAGAAAAGAACTTTAAATTTTTCATCTCTTTGAGAAAAAACCAGAACTGAAGTGGAGCCTTTTTATTTTCTTGGAAAAATTAGAAGAGAACTTTGAATTTTTTATGTCTTTGAGGAATTAAGAACTGAAGTGGAAGCTTTTTTCATTTTCATTGGTAAAATTCAGAATTGAGCTAACTTTTTTCACTTCTTTAAGAAAATTTAGAAGAGAACTTGAACATTTTGCACTTCTTCGAGAAAACTCAGAATTAAAGTGATGCTCCTTATCTTCATGTCGAATATTCAAATCAATGTATAACTTTTTCTATCTTCTATGAAAAATTTGTAACATAACTTTAAATTTTTCATCTCTTTGAGAAAGGTCGGAATTGAATTTAAGAAAATTTAGAATTAAAGTGAAACTTTTTATCTTCACTGGAAAATAATCACAATCATAGTATAACTTTTCCTATCTTCTATGGAAAAATTTAGAACTGAACTTTAAATTTTTTATGTCTTGGTGAACTTAAACTGATGTGGAAGCTTTTTATTTTCTCTGGAGAAATTAGAATTGAATTATGTTCTTTGGTAAAATTCAGAAGAGAACTTGAACTTTTCTATCTTCTATGGAAAATTTGGAACGGTATTTTAAATTTTTTCCTCTCTTGAGAAAAATCTGAATTGAAGTGGGAAATTTTATAATATTTTGAGAAATAGAAATGATCAATAACTTATTTCATTTTCATTGAGAAAATTCAGAATCGAAGTTGAACTTTTCTTCACTTCTTTGAGAAAATTTAAAATTGAAGTGAACTTTTAATCTTCATAGGAAATAATCACAATCATAGTATAACTTTTCCTATCTTCTATGGAAAAATTTAGAACTGAACTTTAAATCTTTTATGTCATGGCGAACTTAAAACTGAAGTGGAAGCTTTTTATTTTCTCTGGAGAAATTAGAATTGAATTGTGTTCTTTGGTAAAATTCAGAAGAGAACTTGAATATTCACGATCAAAGTATAACTTTTCCAATCTTCTATGAAAAATTTGGAACAGAACTTTAAATTTTTTTCATCTCTATGTGAAAAGTCGGAACTGAATTTAAGAAAATTTAGAATTAAAGTGAAACTTTTTATCTTCATGCAAAATAATCACAATCATAGTATAACTTTTCCTATCTTCTACGGAAAAATTTAGAACAGAACTTTAAATTTTTTATGTCTTTGTGAACTTAAAACTGAAGTGGAAGCTTTTTATTTTCTCTGGAGAAATTAGAATTGAATTGTGTTCGTTGGTAAAATTCAGAAGAGAACTTGAACTTTTCTATCTTCTATAAAAAATTTGGAAGCATTTTAAATTTTTCATCTCTTTGAGAAAAATCTGAACTGAAGTGGAAAATTTTTATATTATTTTGGGAAAATAGAATTGATCAATAACTTATTTCATTTTCATTAAGAAAATTCAGAATCGAAGTTGAACTTTTCTTCTTCCTGGAAAATATTTGGAACAGAACTTTAAATTTTTTCATCTCTTTGGAAAAGGTCGGAACTGAATTTAAGAAAATTTAGAATTAAAGTGAAACTTTTTATCTTCATAGAAAATAATCACAATCATGGTATAACTTTTCCTATCTTCTACGGAAAAATTTAGAATTGAACTTTAAATTTTTTATGTCTTGGTGAACTTAAAACTGAAGTGGAAGCTTTTTATTTTCTCTGGTGAAATTAGAATTGAATTGTGTTCTTTGGTAAAATTCAGAAGAGAACTTGAACTTTTCTATCTTCTAAGAAATATTTGGAACAGTATTTTAAATTTTTTCATCTCTTTGAGAAAAATCTGAACTGAAGTGGAAACTTTTTATATTATTTGGAAAAATAGAATTGATCAATAACTTATTCATTTTCATTAAGAAAATTCAGAATCGAAGTTGAACTTTTCTTCTTCCGGGAAAATATTTGGAACAGAACTTTAAATTTTTTCATCTCTTTGAGAAAAGCCGGAACTGAATTTAAGAAAATTTAGAATTAAAGTGAAACTTTTTATCTTCATAGAAAATAATCACAATCATAGTATAATTTTTTCTATCTTCTACGGAAAAATTTAGAACTGAACTTTAAATGTTTTATGTCTTGGTGAACTTAAAACTGAAGTGTAAGCTTTTTATTTTCTATGGAGAAATTAGAATTGAATTGTGTTCTTTGGTAAAATTCAGAAGAGAACTTGAACTTTTCTATCTTCTAAGAAAAATTTGGATCAGAACTTTAAATTTTTTTATCTCTATTTGAAAAGTCGGTACAGAATTTAAGAAAATTTAGAATTAAAGTGAAACTTTTTATCTTCATGGAAAATAGTCATAATCATAGTATAACTTTTCCTATCTTCTATGTAAAAATTTAGAACTGAACTTTAAATTTTTTATGTCTTGGTGAACTTAAAACTGAAGTGGAAGCTTTTTATTTTCTCTGGAGAAATTAGAATTGAATTATGTTCTTTGGTAAAATTCAGATTAGAACTTGAACTTTTCTATCTTCTAAGAAACATTTGGAACAATATTTTAAATTTTTTCATCTCTTTGAGAAAAATCTGAATTGAAGTGGAAAATTTTATAATATTTGAGAAAATAGAATTGATCAATAACTTATTTCATTTTCATTAAGAAAATTCAGAATCGAAGTTGAACTTTTCTTCTTTCGGGGAAATATTTGGAACAGAACTTTAAATTTTTTCATCTCTTTGAGAAAGGTCGGAATTGAATTTAAGAAAATTTAGAATTAAAGTGAAACTTTTTATCTTCATAGAAAATAATCACAATCATGGCATAACTTTTCCTATCTTCTATGAAAAATTTAGAACAATATTTAAAATTTTGTCATCTCTTTGAGAAAAATCTGAATTGAAGTGGAAATTTTATATTATTATAGGAAAACAGAATTGATCAATAACTTATTTCATTTTCATTGTGAAAATTCAGAATCGAAGTTGAAATTTTCTTTTTCAGGGAAAATATTTGGAACAGAACTTCAAATTTTTTCATCTCTTTGAGAAAGGTCGGAATTGAATTTAAGAAAATTTAGAATTAAAGTGAAACTTTTTATCTTCATGGAAAATAATCACAATCATAGTATAACTTTTCCTATCTTCTATGGAAAAATTTAGAACTTAACTTTAAATTTTTTATGTCTTGGTGAACTTAAACTGATGTGGAAGCTTTTTATTTTCTCTGGAGAAATTAGAACTGAATTATGTTCTTTGGTAAAATTCAGAAGAGAACTTGAACATTTCTATCTTCTATGAAAAGTTTAGGTAACTTATCTGAGCACTCATGATAATTTAACCTATCTAGTCTAACTAAACATGTAGAAGTTTCTATTTATTTTTAATATTTATTTATACTAACCAACCTATTGTTTGGAGGTAGATGAACGAGTTTGAATGATTGTCTTTAATAATAGAACGAGTCACTCATTTTCTAATTTAAAAATTTGATGGTAATCCATAAGACAAAGGAGCTAAATTTAATTTAAAATTAGAAAGAACTTAAACTTTTCATCTCTTGAGAAAATAACACAACTGAAGTTGAGCCTTTTTATTTCTTCGGAAAAATTTAGAAGAGAACTTTGAATTTTTTATGTCTTTGAGGAATTAAGAACTGAAGTGGAAGCTTTTTCATTTTCATTGGTAAAATTCAGAATTGAGCTAACTTTTTTCCTTCTTTAAGAATTTAGAAGAGAACTTGAACATTTGCACTTCTTCGAAAACTCAGAATAAAGTGATGCTCTTATCTCATGTCGAATATTCAAATCAATGTATAACTTTTTCTATCTTCTATGAAAAATTTGTAACATAACTTTAAATTTTTCATCTCTTTGAGAAAGTCGGAATTGAATTTAAGAAAATTTAGAATTAAAGTGAAACTTTTTATCTTCACTGGAAAATAATCACAATCATAGTATAACTTTCCTATCTTCTATGGAAAAATTTAGAACTGAACTTTAAATTTTTTATGTCTTGGTGAACTTAAAACTGATGTGGAAGCTTTTTATTTTCTCTGGAGAAATTAGAATTGAATTATGTCTTGTGGTAAAATTCAGAAGAGAACTTGAACTTTCTATCTTCTATGAAAAATTTGGAACAGTATTTTAAATTTTTTCCTCTCTTTGAGAAAA
>CM051264.1:54824475-54831975 GCA_027921565.1 Artemia sinica
CCATTTTTCCATCAATAATTATCGAAACAAGAAAAAAGATATCAATTGCGGCCTGTGGTGCCACAGTGGGATCAATTTCTCCTTGGTAATTTTGGAACCGCAGTTTCATCACAGCTCCGTGGGGGGCTGAAATTTGGTTCCTTTGATGAAAAATAAATTATTTTTTTTTAACTGAAAGTAAGGAGCGACACTAAAAACCTAAAACGAACAGAAATTATTCCGTATATGAAGGGGATGTCCCCTCCTAGACGTCCCGCTCTTTACGCTAAAGTTTGCCTTTTCGTCACAACTTTACTTTTTAAAGTAATATAAAACTTTAGTGTAAAGACCAGGTCGTTGAGGAGGGGACATCTCCCTTCATATACGGAATAATTTCTGTTCGTTTTAAGTTTTAATGTCGCTCCTTACTTTCGGTTTAAAAAACTTTTTTTTTAATTTAATGTCTGAACGTTTGTCAACTAATGCAGGTTCGAATTTGGCTCACCGTACATGAACAATTAAAACAGAATTTGCATATTAATTTTGGCAAAGTTTCCTTCCGTGTAAAACTTCCGCTGGAAAGCTAACTTCCAGAAACTACCCTAGCAATGCGAAAATCTCACCATGTAAAACCAAAATTATTTATTATGTGTATGATGGGGCTGTCCCCTCATACAATGCGGGGAAATCTGGCTCCCCCTCCATGGAAAATTCCTTCCCTTCACGGAAAATCCCACCATCTAAAGTTCTTCCCACATAAAATAATCTTCCCACCAGGAATATCACCCCAGACAGTTCTATTCTAGCTGAAAATTACCCCTGGAAAATTTCTTGTGGAAGATTCCGGCTGAAATTTTTTTCTTAGCCCACTTTTATTTGAAAAAGACTTTAATTTCTGATTGTTTTTAAAATCACGCCTCAAATTCCACTCCGTCAAAAATTCTTCTCACTAATACTCCCGCCTCCTAGTAGAAAGGGGCTCCCGCAGAAAACTCCCTCCGGAGGATTTATCACGTGGAACATTCCCCATGGACAATTTATTTCGTGGAAAATCCCCACACCTATGGAAAGGTACTTGAGACAAGTCCAACTTGGTAAATTTTTCCCCCGGATAATTCCCCTTAATATCTTCACATGTAAAATTGAGCCGGCGAAGAAAAAGTAAGACAAATAAAAAAGAGAATTTTGTATAGGAATCTTGCCAAATTTCCCCGGTGTAAAATTTCCCTTGGAAAGTTCACCTCCCGGTAACTTCCCTCTCGGGAACTTCCCTCCTCAAGGGTAATAGTTCCCGCAGAAAATTCCCCCAGCAGATAATTCACTACCCCCCCCCCCTTCCGTGAAAATGTTTGTATACTTCTCAATAAGAAATACTATACGTAAACAATGGGTATTTCCAGACTTACAAGCCTTTCTCCAGGAGCTGTGGGGGGTCATATATTCTCAAAGACATAGTTACTGGGCTTTTCAACTATATCGAACAAAAAGGCTATCTCAGAATTTTTGATCGGATGACTTTTAGGGAAATGGTGGGTGGGAGGGGACCAGTTTCCCTCCAATCTTTTTGGTCACTTAAAAAGTGCACTAGAGCTTTTAAATTTCCGTTCGAATGAACCCTTTTCGATACTCTAGAATCATTGGTTTGATGCAATCACCCCTGGGAAAAACAAACAAATAAGCACGCATTGGTGATCTTTCTTCTGGCAAACAAAAACAAAATTCCACATTTTTACAGATGGAAGCTTGAAACTTCTACAGCAGGGTTCTCGGATACGCTGAATCTGATTGTTTGATTTTCATTAAGATTCCTTGACTTTTAGGGGATGTTTTCTCCCTTTTTTGAAATTCAGGCAAAAATTCCCAGGTTCGTACCTTTTGATGCGTAACGCTAAACTTAAGAATCTTGTATATTTGGAACCAACATAATAAGCCAGTTCTTTTTATATATCTATTGATATCAAAATTCAGTTTTTTAGAGTTTCGGTTACTATTGAGCCGCATCGGTTCTTACTTAAAATTCGTTACCACGAAGTGTTTTATTATACAGAAGCGTCTCAATAATAATCCAAACAACAACAACAAGAAGAACAAAAAAAATTACAAATAAAAATTTATTTTACAACTCGAATGAGGAATTTGAACTTGTCAGCATACTGCAATTCGCGTTGTTTCCTCTATATGAAGGCGAACCTCAAAGGGCATAGAAAAGCAATAAGATTCTTTAAAAAAAACTTAAAAAGCTTATATCTCCAAGCTATGTAAAATTTTTATAAATACTTAGCTTATAAATGTATAGTTTAATATACATTATATATATTAAACTAACTTATAATATTAAAATAACTTATTAAAATAATATTAAATAACTTATAAATATATAGTTTATAAATGCTTATAAATGTTTATAAATACTTAGCTCTATAACTTCCTTTAAAAATGTCCCATCTTCGCTTCTTTTTTAAATCTTTGACAAATTTTTCAATCTAGAAAAAAAATGATACAAAGCACATTTAAAAGATGCATTTCTTTATGTGGATAATTTAATTCTCAGATATCGAAGAATAGCAAAATTGTTCTCTTCTGTTAAACAACTAACACCGTAGGACTGTAGTGCACCGTAGTGCACAATAGTATTGCACCGTAAATTTGCGTAGGACTGCTGAATAATTACAAAGCAGTCTTTAGTTTTAAACCTTCAGTTTTTTTAACACCGTAATTAACACCGTAAATAACACCTTTAATGAACACCGTACGACTGCCGAATAATTACAAAGCAGTCTTTAATCTTACGCTTTCAGCATCATTTTTTTTTTTTTGACACCCACGGCTACTAAAAAATACATAACTGCAAAAATAACGACCTAAAAAGCACCGTAAAATTATAAATTGGCCCTTCTTATGGCCGCGCAGAAAGAAAAATATGTGAGCCAACACAGATATAATGGTTACGTCCTTCGCAGAATTACAGATGACACAACTTTTATCGAAGAAAATTGAGTAAATATGCTTTTTTTAATCGCAAATTAAAAGCATGGCAACCAATTTTTATTTTGTCTATATTCTCTTTCACGAAAATTTACTAAGAAATATTTCTTTTTCTTCCGGAACAGTTAACCTGAAAACGGGAAGATATTAATTGAATAAAATAAACGTACTTTCATTCCACCTGGATCTATGGAAATTCACATACCTTTTGAACTAAGTATTACTCTAGTAGTTGAGATTGACATATCCCCCTTTAAGCTTCCCAAGGGGCAAATACAAGCACTAATTAAGAATGTTCTTGCTGGAGACAGAAGTTCCTTGGAATTTTGCATAAAGTTTGGATAGGGATGTGCCAAAGTTACAAGAAGTTTTCAGATGTCAATAGTTTGAGCTGCGAAGTCATAACTCCTAATCTAAAGATGTGTCAGTGCTGTCTTGATTTCTTGCACATAATGAGTTCTAAAGCAAGAAGTATGGTAATGGTGCCTGCATAATAAATTGGGATATGCTCATAACTTACAACGTTCTGATATATAAATTTGATGATTGAATTTTTCAGCCTCCCAATCGATGAAAATAAACAAGTATAAAACAATAATTTTGGCCACAAAATCAAAATCTGACAGGCATACTCGTACATAAAGGAAATTAGTCTCAACTGGCAGCAATAGGTGACTTTTGTTAGATCTAACTATAATTTATACAATGTAGGTCTTTTCTATTCTTTTCTGTTTTCCTTTTTCTTTCATTTTGTTAAGCTGTAACAAATTAATTGTATTTTAGTAATTCTGTTTTGTTTTTAGACTATTTACAACTGTTAGTTTTGACCTGGTCTATGCTTCATCTTATGGGTGCCAATTTTGTTTTAGTCAAGTGCTTGTAAATTATGTGCGACCTTTCTATATTTTAATTCTTTCCGTCCATTTGTAGTGGCTACGGCCTCTCAAGCATCGTTTTAGGGGTTTATATAGTCCACCAGCATCATCGAAATTTATTCCTTCATCGTGCATAGTCAAATGCCCCTGACTTGCAACATTATTACCAATTGATCAGTGGATGTAGCTATCTATACATAAACAAATTTAAGCTGTAGTGCAAAGAGTATGTGTAACTTATAAGAGTGGAAACTTTACACCAGTGTCGACAAAAATGCAAAAAAAAAAAAAAACATTTGGCATTTTTTCAAGCTCTGTAATCGTTTTTCTGTCAAGAATTGAGATCAGATACTTATTACTACAATACCTTTACCAAGTACACGTTAAATTAAGTAGTCTTCTTATTACACTGGAAAAAAAAGTTCAATGTCGTCAAACACTAGAATGGTGTTAAGATTGTTTTTGTTCGACACTCACACCAGTTTCCACTCTTGCAAGTTACCCATACTTATTGTTATAATGTCTCAGACTAATTCAAAGCTATTCGGAAGAGCTGGGAAGCTGTGCATATATGCTGTTCGGCTGTGTCTTCACAACATTTTCTCGAACTTAAAAGGTGCTTATCAAAATTTCTTTTCTGTTTTTTTTTCGTTCGACATTGGCCTTGTCATGCTATTCTTCATTTAAAGAACTAACCTCTTCCTTGATTTTTCTTGCATCATTGCTGCTATACAAAAGCGGTTAGACCATTTAAGCTAGAACATAATCTTTTGTAGGTGTTTTGGCAACCTTGGACAGTAGTTTAGGCTACTAGACCCCTCCCCAATAAAAATAAAGAAAGCATAAAGTTGATTTGGAAGGATGTCAGGTGAGGACGTACTTTCCGAATAACACTTTTGTGAAGGAGCCATTTATGAGGGTGAAGACCCAAACTACCTACTAATGGCAGTAAGCGTGTTGAGCGGAGGGAGGTAAGTTTTGCTACACAAAGATTGGCAAAATTGGATTTTTTATTCGAATAGAGTTTTTTTAATGTTTTGTTTGTTTCAGATAAACTAGTTAAGCAAGAAGAAGGAATAATTTTACTTCCTAAAAATTTCAGTTAATAATACATATTATCAGTTCCCCATCCTTTTCAGTTAATTAACTGAAAAAACTTTTCCCACAAAATATTTTTTCAAAGAAAAGTAAAGAACTCCATTAAACGAAAATGAGCAAAAAAAAAAAAAAATCAAATAATCTACCAAGCGTGAAACTACCACAAATCAGCATCGATAAATAAATGAAACCCAAAACGAACAGAAATTACAATAAATACCAGAGTCACAACTCAAAACGAGCAGAAATTAACATAAGTTGGGCGCAAAACCCCTATGCCTTCCCAAGGCCAGAACAAAATTTGCACTTTACTGAAAAAATACAAATGAATGTGGATTGTATGTTTAATATACATATACTGATATTTAGTAATCAAAATGTCAATATTATTTGATTTATTAAAGTTATAAAAGTAGAAACATTTATATTTTAACTATCTGTCTTGGCTTTTCCTCTGTCTACAATTACCCATGTCTTGATGCAACCATATGCAACCCACTGCACAGCACTTGATAACTTCAATTTCAATTTCCAATTCCATTCCAATACAAATCAATCAAAATGACCGTTTATGAAATTTCTAAAACAACTTTCTATATAAACTTTTATATGCCCCAGGGCATAACTTACAACCCTTGCACTGAGGGCTCTGAGGGGGTTATCATCCTAAAAGACCTAATTTCCAAAACTTTCGACTACGTTGAACAAAATGGATATCTCAAATTTTGATTAGATGTGTTTAGGAAAAATGGTGGCCGTGAGAGGGGCGTTTAGTCGCTCTCCAATCACTTTTCAACTATTAAAAAAGGCACTAGCCCTTTCAATTTCCAATTGAATGAGCCCTTTTGAAGTTTCTACTCTTTGAATAAAACTTATATGCCCTCAGGGCATAACTTGCAACCCTTGCCCTGAGGGCTGTGGGGGGGGGGGTGTCTTCTTAAAGAACTAATTTCCAAACTTTCAACTACGTTGATAAAATGGCTATCTAAAATATTCATTGGATTGTGTTTTCGAGAAATGATGGCATGAGAGGGGTAGTTGCCCTCAAATCACTTTCGACAATTAAAAAGGGCACTATCCCTTATAAAAAACCTTATATGCCCCCAGGGCATTACTTACAACCCTTGCCCTAAGGGCTGTGGGGGACTGTCATCAAAAACATAATTTATATCTAGAAATCAACTACGCTGAACAAATTGGCTATCTCAAAATTTTGATTGGTTGTGTTTCGGGAAATGGTGGGTGTGGAAGGGGTGTTAGTCACCTTCCAATCACTTTCGACTATTAAAAATGGCACAAGCCACTCCAATTTCAATTGAATGAGTCCCCCTTCGAAGTTTTTAACGACAACTTCTTTGATACGAAGTGCCCTGCTCTAAAGGAAAAAATTAATAAATAATACATTGTGCCAACATCGTTCTTATATGCCCCCAGGGCATAACTTAAAACCTTGCCCTGAGGGTTGTCGGGGAAATACTTCCTCTTTACTTAGTCCGGTTTCTTGTCTCGTTCTCGAATGTCCAGGTTCTTTACTTAGGCAGTGCGATCGCGTTGCCTATGATTTAATGCATCAACTTTCTATATAACCTTATATGCCCCCAGGGCAAAACTTACAACCCTTGCACTGAGGGCTCTGAGGGGTTATGATCCTAAAAAACCAAATTTCCAGAACGTTCAACTACGTTGAACAAATAGTTATCTCAATACTTTGTATCCGATGTGTTTGGGAAAATGGTGGGCGTGAAAGGGGCGTTAGTCCCTATCCAATCACTTTCAACTATTAAAAAAGACACTAGCCCTTTCAATTTCCAATTGAATGGGCTCTTTTGAATTTTCTACGACAACGCTTTTAATAAAAAATTTTATTTGCCCCCAGGGCATAACTTACAACCCTTGCCCTGAGGGCTGTGGGGGGAGGGGTTATCATCCTTAAATACCTAATTTCCAAAACTTTTAACTACGTTTGAATAAAATGGCTATCTAAAAATGTTGATTGGATGTGTTTGGGGAAAAGGTGGGCGTGAGAGGGGGATTAGTTGCCCTCAAATCACTTTCGATTATTAAAAGGGTACTAGCCCTTTGAATTTCAAATCTAATGAGCCCTTTTTCAAGTTTCTACGACACATATTTCAATAAAAATCTTATATGCCCCCAGGGCATAACTTATACTACTTGCAGTGAGGGTTGTGGAGGAGTGTCCTCCTCAAAAATATATTTTCTATTTGGAAATCAACTACGCTGAACAAAAAGGTTATCTCAAAATTTTTATTGGATGTGTTTGGGGAATGATGGGCATGGGGGGAGGGGGCTAGATGCCCTCCAATCACTTTCGAACATTAAAAAGGGCACTAGCCCTTTGAATTTCCAATCGTATGAGCCTGTTTTGAAGTTCATACGTTAACACCATCTTTAAAAACCTTATATGCCCCCAGGGCATAATTTAAAACTCTTGTCCTGAGGGCTCTGGGGGAGTGTCTTTCTCAAAAACATAATTTCTATGTGGAAATCAAATACGCTGAACAAAATGGACTATCCCAAATTTTTGATTAGATGTGTTTGGGGG
>CM051264.1:54839475-54894475 GCA_027921565.1 Artemia sinica
TTTCACGAAACATTCAGCACGTAAGATGTTCCAGTAAGAAAATCAGTTTCACCAGGAGAAAAATCAACATGTAACAAGTTTCACGAATAGAGATCAACATGCAACATGTTCCACGAACCAAAAAAAATCATCGTGCAACATTTTCCATGCAGAAAATAAGTTTCATGAGGAGAAAAACGAGTGTACAGGTTTAACGAAAAAAATGAACATGAAACATGTTTCATGAATAGAAATTAACATGCAACAATTTCAACGAAGAAAAAAAAAATCAGCATGCAACATGTTTCACGAACAATAATAAGTATGCGACGAGTTCCATGAAAAAAATTTGTGTGGCGAGAAGAAAAAAAAATCAATTCACAAGTTTGCTAAGAGAAAATAAAAACAACATTCAACAAGGTTCACGAACAAAATTCAGCACACAACCAGTTCAATGAACATAAATCATCACGCAACAAGTTCCATGAACAAAATCAGTTTCGTGAGGAGAAAAAAGGTAATGTACAAGTTTCACGAAGAGAATAATTATCATTCAAAAAGATTTACGAACAAAAATCAGCACGCAACGAATTCCACGAACAATACGAGTTACATAATGAGCAAAAAATCAATGTACATTTTGACGAAGAGAAAAATCAACATGTAACAAGTTCCACTAACAAAATTAGCCTGCAACAAGATAAAAAAATTAGCACGCATCAAGTTCCATGAAGAAAACCAGTTTCACGAGGAGAAAAATCGATGTACAACTTTCATGAAGAGAAAAATAAATATATAACAAGTTTTACCAAGAAAATGAGCACTCTACAATTTCAGTGAACATAAATCATCATGGAACATGTTTCTTGAACAAAATCGGTATCGTAAGGAGAAAAAAAACAATATACGAGTTTCAGGAGGAGAAAAATCAACATGCAACAAATTTCATGAACAAAAATCAGCATGCAATAAGTTTCACAAGCAAGATGAGTTTCACGCTGAGAAAAAATTCACTGTACATTTTCATGAAGAGAAGACTATACCTGTAACGTGTATCACGAGAAGAAACATTAATGTACAAGTTTCGTGAAGAGAAAATGAACGTGTAACAAGGTCCACGAATTAAATCGGCACGCTATAAGTTCCTTGAACAAAATCAGATTTACGATAAGAAAAATCATTTTAAAGTTTTGCGAAGGGAGAAAAAAAAAATTTTCGCTAACAAAATCAGACCTTAACAAGTTCCACGAACTAAACTCAACATGCAACAAGCTCCATAAGCAAAATCAGTTTCGCGAGGAGAAAAAATGTCAATGTATAAGTCGAACGATGAGAAAAATCAGCATACAGATACTTTCACGAACAATAATAAGCATGCAATGAGTTCCATGAACAAAATCAGTTTTGCGAGGAAAAAAGCGTACAAGTTTGCTAAGAGAAAAAAAAACAACATGTAACTAGTTTGACGAACAAAATGGGCAAACAATAAGTTCCACGAAAAAAAATAAATAAATCAGCACGCATCATACTCCATGAAGAAAATCCGTTTCATGAGGAGAAAAATTAAGGTACAAGTTTCACGATGAGAAAAATCAACATGTAACAAGTTTCACGAACAAAAACCAGCACTCAAAAGGTTCTTCGAACACAAATAATCACACAACAAGTTCGATGATCAAGACGAGTTTCACAATGAGAAAAAATCAGTGTACATTTTCACGAAGAGAAGAATCAACATGTAACAAGTTTCATGAAGAAAATCTGCATGCCATACGTTCCATGAAAATATAAAATCATCACGTATCAAGTTCCATTAAAAAATCAGTTTCACGAGGAGAGAAATCTATGTACAACTTTCACGAAGAGAAAAATCAACAGGTAACAAATTTCACAAACAAAAATTAGAACTCAAGAAGCTCCACGAGAATATATCATCGCGCAACATGTTCCATGAACAATATCAGTTGCATGAGGAGAAAAAAATCAAAGCACAACTTTCACAAAGAGAAAAATCAACATTTAACAAGTTTCATAAGCAAAAATCAGCAATCAATAAATTTCATGATCATAAATCACCACGCAACATGTTCCATGAACAAAATCAGTTTCGTGAGGAAAATAATAAATGTAAAAGTTTCATGAATTGAAAAATCAACATGTAACAAGTTTCATGAACAGAAAATTGACATGCAATAAGTTCCATGAACAAAAACCGGCACGCAACGAGTTCCTTGAACAAAATCATTTTCTCGAGGTGAAAAATCAATGTTCAAATTACACGTGGTTCCCTACGTGAAATTTGAACATTGATTTGATTTATTTGAACAAAAATAAAACATGCAAAAAGTTTTTGAAGAAAAAATCAGAATGCAGCAAGTTTCACGAACAATAATAAACATGCAATGAATTCTTGAAAAAAATCAGTTTCATGATAAGAAAAGTCAATTAACAAGTTTCGCGAAGAGAAAAAACAACATGCAACCAGTTTCAAGAGCAAAAATCAGCATTCAACAAGTTTCACGATGATAAATCATCAACCGACCAGTTTAATGAACAAAATCAGTTTCGCGAGGAGAAAAAATCAAAGTAAGAGTTTCACGAAGAGAAAATCAATATGGAACAAGTTTCACAACAAAACTCAACACACAACGAGTCCTATGAGCATGACAAGTTTCACAATGAGAAAAAAACAATGTACAATATCACAGGCAACGCTGTAGCGTTGCCTATAGTAAAGGCCATAACGGCTCCAATGTTTTATTATTATTATTTATTTATTTTTTCCCAGAGGCACTTCATACGGAAGGGGTCGTCGTAGAAACTTCAAAGGGGGTTCATTCAATTGGAAATCGAGAGTTCTAGTGCCCTTTTTAATAGTCGAAAATGATTGGAGGGCAACTAGCCCCCCCCCCAAGCCCATCATTCCCCCAAACACATCCAATCAAAATTTTGAGATAGCCATTTTGTTCAGCGTAGTTGATTTCCAGATAGAAAATATATTTTTGAGGAGGACACTCCCCCACAACCCTCAGGGCAAGGGTTTTAAGTTATGCCCTGGGGGCATATAAGGTTTTTATAGAAGGCGTTGTCGTAGAAACTTCAAAACAGGCTCAATCGATTGGAAATTAAAGGGCCAGTGCCCTTTTTAATAGTCGAAAGTGATTAGAGTGTAACTAGCCCCCCCCCACGCCCATCATTTCCCCACACACATCCAATTAAAATTTTGAGATAGCCATTTTGTTCAGCGTAGTTGATTTCCAGATAGAAAATATATTTTTGAGGAGGACACTCCCCCACAACCCTCAGGGCAAGGGTTTTAAGTTATACCCTGGGGGTATGTAAGGTTTTTATAGAAGGCGTTGTCGTAGAAACTTAAAAAAAGGCTCATTCGATTGGAAATTCAAAAGCTAGGGCTCTTTTTAATAGTTGAAAGTGATTGGAGGGCAACTAGCCCCCCCCCCAACGCCCATTGTTCCCCCAAACACATCCAATCAAAATTTTGAGAGTCATTTTGTTCAGCGTAGTTGATTTCCAGATAGAAAATATATTTTTGAGGAGGACACTCCCCCACAACCCTCAGGGCAAGGGTTTTAAGTTATGCCCTGGGGGCATATAAGGTTTTTATAGAAGGCGTTGTCGTAGAAACTTCAAAACAGGCTCATTCGATTGGAGATTAAAGAGCTAGTGCCCTTTTTAATAGTCGAAAGTGATTGGGTGTAACTAGCCCCCTCCCCCTCCCCCACACTCATCATTTCCCCAAACACATCCATAAAAAATTTTCAGATAGCCATTTTGTTCACCGTAGTTGATTTCAAGATAGAAAATATATTTTTGAGGAGGACACTCCCCCACAACCCTCAGGGCAAGGGTTTTAAGTTATGCCCTGGGGGCATATAAGGTTTTTATAGAAGGCGTTGTCGTAGAAACTTTAAAACAGGCTCATTCGATTGGAAATTAAAGGGCTAGTGCCCTTTATAATAGTCGAATATGATTGAAGGGCAACTAGCCCCCCCCCCCCACGCCCATCATTCCCCCAAACACATCCAATCAAAATTTTTAGATAGCCATTTTGTTCAGCGTTGTTTATTTCCAGATAGAAAATATGTTTTTGAGGAAAAAAAACCCAGAACCTTCAGGGCAAGGGTTTTTAAGGTATGCCCTGGGGCATATAAGGTTTTTATAGAAGGCGTTGTCGTAGAAACTTCAAAAAGGCTCATTCGATTGGAAATTCAAAGGGATAGTGCCCTTTTTAATAGTCAAAAGTGATTGGAGGGCAACTAGCCCCCCCCCCCTCCGCCCCTACGCCCATCATTCCCCCAAACCACATCCAATCAAAATTTTGAGATAGCCATTTTATTCAGCATAGTTGATTGTCAGAAAGAAAACATGATTTTGAGGAGGACACTCCCCCACAACCCTCAGGGCAAGGGTTTTAAGTTATGCCCTGGGGGCATATAAGGTTTTTATTGAAGGCGTTGTCATAGAAATTTCAAAAAAGGCTCATTCAATCAATCAATCAATCAATTTATTAATACTAAAAAAAACAATACAATTACAAACTTAAAAATTTAAACACGCCCAAGAAGCTAAGCTTGTACAGGGCCAACAAAACAAATAAGACACTATTATAAACACTAAAAAAAAAAAAAAAAAAAAAAAAAAAAAAAAAAAAAAAAAAAAAAAAAAAAAAAATTAGATAAGAGACATTTATGAAAATAGGAGAAATAATAGGAGAAAATAGGAGAATTATTTGAAATATATTGAATGAAAAAAAAGAAGACATAAATGTGGATAGAATGCAAAAAATGAAGAAAAAAGGGGGAAAATACTATACTGGAAATACCCAGCGAGAAAGTGCCTTTGCAGAAAGAGATAGAGGGACATCAGGAGGGATGGAGTTCCATAGTAAAATAGATTGATAAACAGGAGACCTCTGACCTGCTGTCGATGAACGCTTAGGTAAAATGAACCTGCGATAAGAGCTACGTAAAAAAGAAGAGTACCTACCTGAGCCTGACAGAAAGAAAAACTGCTGCAGAGATGGTGGGAGTCTACCTAGAAAAGCAGAATGTGCTAAATAAAGGTAACTTTTACCCACAATACGATCCAGCGGAGCTATTCCAGTATCATTATAAAGATCAGAGGAAGGGTAAAAACGAGGAAGAAGAAAGTAGCCTTCACTGCCCTATTTTGGGCTCTTTGAAGTGAGCAGAGAAGAGATTTATTAGTACTACCCCAGACAGAACAGCAATAAGAAAGGTAAGGAAAAATAAAAGCATAATAAAGAGAAAGCATAACATCAGGGGGAAGAAATGAGTTTAACCCTGTATAACATTGAAGATTGGCGGAGGACAAGGGAACGGGTATGAGTTATATGGGGTTTAAAAGAAAGAAAACAGTCAAGATACACACCAAGAAATTTCACTATAGTAGCTTGCGGTATAATATCATTCCCATAAGTCAGGATGGTTGGTTCCCCTGCGTCTCTCATACGATAAGGGGTTCTAAAGTGTACAATGGCACTTTTTTGGCTGTTGAGAGTCATACCATTTGACCAGCACCAATCTTTTACTTTATCAAGAAGACCTTGAGCTAGGGAAATGGCAGATGGCAGGTCCACTGCAGCAATGAAGAAGTTACTGTCATCAGCAAAAAGTATAGGGTGCACAAGGGGATGAAGACCATCAACAAGATCATTAATATAAATTAAAAACAAAAGTGGTCCAAGCACAGAGCCCTGTGGGACACCTTTCACAATAGGCAAGGAAGAGGAAGAAGTACCATTAACCGAAACATACTGAGATCTCCCTGAGAGGTAAGACCTAAACCATTCAAGTGGGACTCCATGCACTCCAAATGAAGATAATTTAGACAAAAGATCAGAGTGAACGACCATATCAAATGCCTTTGAAAAGTCAAGAAATAGACCCAAAACACACAAGCCCTTGTCAAGATTAACACGCACAAACTCTGTTGCATCTGAAAGTGCATGCAAGGTAGAGAAACTGGGACGAAAGCCATACTGATGGTTAGTTATGAGAGAATTACCTGCAGTCGTATTAGTACTAAATACAAATGAAGAGAGTCTACAAAACACTACTTTTTCAACAACCTTAGAAATTACAGGAAGGAGAGAAATAGGTCTATAGTTTGAAATTAGAGATGAATCACCTTTTTTAAACAAAGGTACAACATTTGCAACCTTAAATAAATTAGGAAAAACACCAGAAGAAAGAGAGAGGTTAGTTATGTGTGAGATGGGGTTAGAAACAAACTGACCAATTTTTTTAAGAACATTACAGCTCAAACCAAAACCATCAACTGTACGGCTACTTGAAAGCTGAGAAATAATGTTAGAAATTTCGGTATCACTGCATGGAAAAAGGAAAAATGACTTTTCTGCTAAGGGAAAACTACTTACTCTGCTGTAGGGTGGATTAGGAACTGAAGGAAGTGAGGTGAAATACGAATGAAGGCGCTTGCTGAAGAATTTTTGTCCACGAAAGATCCATCAGCTTTCCTGTAGTGACAAGGGGGGGACTGTTTGAGTTTCCAATCATTCGATTGGAAATTCAAAGGGATAGTGCTCTTTTTAATAGTCAAAACTGATTGGAAATAGAAAATATATTTTTGAGGAGGACACTCCCCCACAACCCTCAGGGCAAGGGTTTTAAGTTATACCCTGGGGCATGAAAGGTTTTTATAGAAGGCGTTGTCGTAGAAACTTCAAAAAAGGCTCATTCGATTGGAAATTCAAAAAGCTAGGGCTCTTTTTAATAGTTGAAAGTGATTGGAGGGCAACTAGCCCCCCCCCGACGCCCATCATTCCCCCAAACACATCCAATCAAAATTTTGAGAGTCATTTTGTTCAGCGTAGTTGATTTACAGATTGAAAATATATTTTTGAGGAGGACACTCCCCCACAACCTTCAGGGCAAGGGTTTTAAGTTATGCCCTGGGGGCATATAAGGTTTTTTATAGAAGGCATTGTCGTAGAAACTTCAAAACAGGCTCATTCGATTGGAAATTAAAGGGCTAGTGCCCTTTTTAATAGTCGAAAGTGATTGAAGGGCAACTAGCCCCCCCCCCCCCCACGCCCATCATTTCTCCAAACACATCCAATCAAATGTTGAGATAGCCATTTTGTTCAGCGTAGTTGATTTCCAGATAGAAAATATATTTTTGAGGAGGACACTCCCCCACAACCCTCAGGGCAAGGGTTTTAAATTATGCCCTGGGGGCATATAAGGTTTTTATAGAAGGCGTTGTCGTAGAAAATTCAAAACAGGCTCATTCGATTGGAAATTAAAGGGCTAGTGCCCTTTTTAATAGTCGAAAGTGATTGAAGGGCAACTAGCACCCCCCCCCACGCCCATCATTTCATCAAACACATCCAATTAAATTTTGAGATAGCCATTTTGTTCAGTGTAGTTGATTTCCAGATAGAAAATATATTTTTGAGGAGGACACTCCCCCACAACCCTCAAGGCAAGGGTTTTAAGTTATACCCTGGGGGCATATAAGGTTTTTATAGAAGGCGTTGTCGTAGAAACTTCAAAAAGGCTCATTCGATTGGAAATTCAAAAAGCTAGGGCCCTTTTTAATAGTAAAAAGTGATTGGAGGGACACTAGCCCCCCCCCCCCCAACGCCCATTGTTCTCCCAAACACATCCAATCAAAATTTTGAGATAGTCATTTTGTTCAGCGTAGTTGATTTCCAGATAGAAAATATATTTTTGAGGAGGAAACTCCCCCACAGCCCTCAGGGCAAGGGTTTTAAGTTATGCCCTGGGGGCATATAAGGTTTTTATAGAAGGCGTTGTCGTAGAAACTTCAAAACAGGCTCATTCGATTGGAAATTAAAGGGCTAGCGCCCTTTATAATAGTCGAATATGATTGAAGGGCAACTAGCCCCCCCCACGCCCATCATTCCCCCAAACACATCCAATCAAAATTTTTAGATAGCCATTTTGTTCAGCATTGTTGATTTCCAGATAGAAAATATGTTTTTGAGGAAAAAAAAAACCCAGAACCTTCAGGGCAAGGGTTTTAAGGTATGCCCTGGGGGCATATAAGGTTTTTATAGAAGGCGTTGTCGTAGAAACTTCAAAAAAGGCTCATTCGATTGGAAATTCAAAGGGATAGTGCCCTTTTTAATAGTCAAAAGTGATTGGAGGGCAACTAGCCCCCCCCCCCTCCGCCCCTACGCCCATCATTCCCCCGAACACATCCAATCAAATTTTGAGATAGCCATTTTATTCAGCATAGTTGATTGTCAGAAAGAAAACATGATTTTGAGGAGGACACTCCCCCACAACCCTCAGGGCAAGGGTTTTAAGTTATGCCCTGGGGGCATATAAGGTTTTTATTGAAGGCGTTGTCATAGAAATTTCAAAAAAGGCTCATTCGATTGGAAACTCAAAGGGATAGTGCCCTTTTTTATAGTCAAAACTGATTGGAAATAGAAAATATATTTTGAGGAGGACACTCCCCCACAACCCTCAGGGCAAGGGTTTTAAGTTATACCCTGGGGGCATGAAAGGTTTTTATAGAAGGCGTTGTCGTAGAAACTTCAAAAAAGGCTCATTCGATTGGAAATTCAAAAAGCTAGGGCTCTTTTTAATAGTTGAAAGTGATTGGAGGGCAACTAGCCCCCCCCCGACGCCCATCATTCCCCAAACACATCCAATCAAAATTTTGAGAGTCATTTTGTTCAGCGTAGTTGATTTCCAGATAGAAAATATATTTTTGAGGAGAACACTCCCCCACAACCTTCAGGGCAAGGGTTTTAAGTTATGCCCTGGGGGCATATAAGGTTTTTATAGAAGGCATTGTCGTAGAAAATTCAAAACAGGCTCATTCGATTGGAAATTAAAGGGCTAGTGCCCTTTTTAATAGTCGAAAGTGATTGAAGGGCAACTAGCCCCCCCCCACGCCCATCATTTCTCCAAACACATCCAATCAAAATGTTGAGATAGCCATTTTGTTCAGCGTAGTTGATTTCCAGATAGAAAATATATTTTTGAGGAGAACACTCCCCCACAACCCTCAGGGCAAGGGTTTTTAAGTTATGCCCTGGGGGCATATAAGGTTTTTATAGAAGGCGTTGTCATAGAAACTTCTAAACAGGCTCAATCGATTGGAAATTAAAGGTCTAGTGCCCTTTTTAATAGTCGAAAGTGATTGGAGTGTAACTAGCACCACCCCCCCCACGCCCATCATTTCATCAAACACATCCAATTAAAATTTTGAGATAGCCATTTTGTTCAGTGTAGTTGATTTCCAGATAGAAAATATATTTTTGAGGAGGACACTCCCCCACAACCCTCAAGGCAAGGGTTTTAAGTTATACCCTGGGGGCATATAAGGTTTTTATAGAAGGCGTTGTCGTAGAAACTTCAAAAAAGGCTCATTCGATTGGAAATTCAAAAAGCTAGGGCCCTTTTTAATAGTAAAAAGTGATTGGAGGGACACTAGCCCCCCCCCAACGCCCATTGTTCTCCCAAACACATCCAATCAAAATTTTGAGATAGTCATTTTGTTCAGCGTAGTTGATTTCCAGATAGAAAATATATTTTTGAGGAGGAAACTCCCCCACAGCCCTCAGGACAAGGGTTTTAAGTTATGCCCTGGGGGCATATAAGGTTTTTATAGAAGGCGTTGTCGTAGAAACTTCAAAACAGGCTCATTCGATTGGAGATTAAAGAGCTAGTGCCCTTTTTAATAGTCGAAACTGATTGGAGTGTAACTAGCCCCCTCCCCCTCCCCCCCCACGCTCATCATTTCCCCAAACAAATCCAATCAAAATTTTCAGATAACCATTTTGTTCACCGTAGTTGATTTCCAGATAGAAAATATAGTTTTGAGGAGGACACTCCCCCACAACCCTCAGGGCAAGGCTTTTAAGTTATGGCCTGGGGAAATATAAGGTTTTTATAGAAGGCGTTGTCGTAGAAACTTCAAAACAGGCTTATTCGATTGGAAATTAATGGCTAGTGCCCTTTTTAATAGTCGAATATGATTGAAGGGCAACTAGCCCCCCCCCCCCACGCCCATCATTCCCCCAAACACATCCAATCAAAATTTTTAGATAGCCATTTTGTTCAGCGTTGTTGATTTCCAGATAGAAAATATTTTTTGAGGAAAAACAACCAGAACCTTCAGGGCAAGGGTTTTAAGGTATGCCCTGGGGGCATATAAGGTTTTTATAGAAGGCGTTGTCGTAGAAACTTCAAAAAAGGCTCATTCGATTGGAAATTCAAAGGGATAGTGCCCTTTTTAATGGTCAAAAGGGATTGGAGGGCAACTAGCCCCCCCCCTCCGCCCCTACGCCCATCATTCCCCCAAACACATCCAATCAAAATTTTGAGATAGCCATTTTATTCAGCATAGTTGATTTTCAGAAAGAAAACATGATTTTGAGGAGGACACTCCCCCGCACACCTCAGGGAAAGAGTTTTAAGTTATGTCCTGGGGGCATATAAGGTTTTTATTGAAGGCGTTGTCATAGAAACTTAAAAAAAGGCTAATTCGATTGGAAATTCAAAAGGATAGTGCCCTTTTTAATAGTCAAAAGTGATTGGAGGGCAACTAGCCCCCCCCCCACGCCCATCATTCCCCCAAACACATCCAATCAAAATTTTGAGATAGCCATTTTGTTCAGCGTAGTTGATTTACAGATTGAAAATATATTTTGAGGAGGACACTCCCCCACAACCTTCAGGGCAAGGGTTTTAAGTTATGCCCTGGGGGCATATAAGGTTTTTATAGAAGGCATTGTCGTAGAAACTTCAAAACAGGCTCATTCGATTGGAAATTAAAGGGCTAGTGCCCTTTTTAATAGTCGAAAGTGATTGAAGGGCAACTAGCCCCCCCCCCACGCCCATCATTTCCCCAAACACATCCAATCAAAATGTTGAGATAGCCATTTTGTTCAGCGTAGTTGATTTCCAGATTGAAAATATATTTTTGAGGAGGACACTCCCCCACAACCCTCAGGGCAAGGGTTTTAAGTTATGCCCTGGGGGCACATAAGGTTTTTATAGAAGGCGTTGTCGTAGAAACTTCTAAAACAGGCTCAATCGATTGGAAATTAAAGGGCTAGTGCCCTTTTTAATAGTCGAAAGTGATTGGAGTGTAACCAGCCCCCCCCCCCCCACGCCTATCATTTCCTCAAACACATCCAATTAAAATTTTGAGATAGCCATTTTGTTCAGTGTAGTTGATTTCCAGATAGAAAATATATTTTTGAGGAGGACACTCCCCCACAACCCTCAAGGCAAGGGTTTTAAGTTATACCCTGGGGGCATATAAGGTTTTTATAGAAGGCGTTGTCGTAGAAACTTCAAAAAAGGCTCATTCGATTGGAAATTCAAAGAGCTAGGACCCTTTTTAATAGTAAAAGTGATTGGAGGGCAACTAGCCCCCCCCCCCCAACGCCAATTGTTCCCCCAAACACATCCAATCAAAATTTGAGATAGTCATTTTGTTCAGCGTAGTTGACTTCCAGATAGAAAATATATTTTTGAGGAGGAAACTTCCCCACAGCCCTCAGGGTAAGGGTTTTAAGTTATGCCCTGGGGGCATATAAGGTTTTTATAGAAGGTGTTGTCGTAGAAACTTCAAAACAGGCTCATTCGATTGGAGATTAAAGAGCTAGTGCCCTTTTTAATAGTCGAAAACTGATTGGAGTGTAACTAGCCCCCTCCCCCTCCCCCCTACGCTCATCATTTCCCCAAACAAATCCAATCAAAATTTTCAGATAACCATTTTGTTCACCGTAGTTGATTTCCAGATAGAAAATATATTTTTGAGGAGGACACTCCCCCACAACCCTCAGGGCAAGGCTTTTAAGTTATGCCCTGGGGGCATATAAGGTTTTTATAGAAGGCGTTGTCGTAGAAACTTCAAAACAGGCTCATTCGATTGGAAATTAAAGGGCTAGTGCCCTTTTTAATAGTCGAATATGATTGAAGGGCAACTAGCCCCCCCCCCCACGCCCATCATTCCCCCAAACACATCCAATCAAAATTTTGAGATAGCCATTTTGTTCAGCGTGGTTGATTTCCAGATAGAAAATATATTTTTGAGGAGGATACTCCCCCACAACCCTCATGGCAAGGGTTTTAAGTTATGCCCTGGGGGCATATAAGGTTTTTAGAGAAGGCGTTGTCGTAGAAACTTCAAAACAGGCTCAATCGATTGGAATTAAAGGGCTAGTGCCCTTTTTAATAGTTGAAAGAGATTGGAGTGCAACTAGCCCCCCCCCCCACGCCCATCATTTCCCAAACACATCCAATTAAATTTTAGATAGCCATTTTGTTCAGTGTAGTTGATTTCCAAAGGGATAGTGCCCTTTTTAATAGTCAAAAGTGATTGGAGGGCAACTAGCCCCCCCCCCACCCCTACGCCCATCATTCCCCCAAACACATCCAATCAAAATTTTGAGATAGCCATTTTATTCAGCATAGTTGATTGTCAGAAAGAAAACATGATTTTGAGGAGGACACTCCCCCACAAACCCTCATGGCAAGGGTTTTAAGTTATGCCCTGGGGCCATATAAGGTTTTTATTGAAGGCGTTGTCATAGAAATTTCAAAAAAGGCTCATTCGATTGGAAATTCAAAGGGATAGTGCCCTTTTTAATAGCCAAAACTGATTGGAGGGCAACTAGCCCCCCCCCCCTGCGCCCATCATTCCCCAAACACATCCAATCAAAATTTGAGATAGCCATTTTTGTTCAGCGTAGTCGATTTACAGATTGAAAATATATTTAGGAGGACATTCCCCCACAACCCTCAGGGCAAGGGTTTTAAGTTATGCCCTGGGGGCATATAAGGTTTTTATTGAAGGAGTTGTTGTAGAAACTTCAAAACAGGCTCATTCGATTGGAAATTAAAGGGCTAGTACCCTTTTTCATATTCGAAAGTGATTGAAGGGTAACTAGCCCCCCCCCCCACGCCCATCATTTCCCCAAACACATCCAATCAAACTTTTGAGATAGCCATTTTGTTCAGTGTAGTTGATTTCCAGATAGAAAATATGTTATTGAGAAGGACACTCCCCCCACAACCCTCAGCGCAAGCGTTTTAAGTTATGCCCTGGGGGCATATAAGGTTTTTATAGAAGGCGGTGTCGTAGAAACTTCAGAAAAGGCTCATTCGATTGGAAATTCCGAGGGCTAGTGCCCTTTGTAATAGTCGAAAGTTATTTGAGGGCAACTAACCCCCCTCTCACGCCCACCTTTTCCCCAAACACATCCAATCAAAATTTTAAGACAGCCATTTTATTAAACGTAGTTTTAAGTTCTGGAAATTAGGTCTTTGAGGATCACAACTCCCCCAAAGCCTTCAGGGCAAGGGTTGTAATTTAAGGATTCTCCGAATCCTTCATATTATTTCTTATGGAAGGGATGCTCGTATAAACTTTAGAGAGGGCTTATTTGATTGAAAATAGAAAGTTCTTGTTCACTTTTTAATAGTCAAAAGAGATTGAAGGGCAACTAGCCCCTCTCCCTCCTCCACGCCCTAAATACATCAGATAAAAATTTTGAGATAGACATTTTGTTAAAATAGTTTAAAGTTCTGATAACAAAAAACTCCGGTGTCGACACAGCCCACCAGGGCCCAGGGGTAGGCGTTGTAAGTAATACCCTGTGGCATAACTTATTAAGGGGGGTTTATAACTTATGGGAAGGGGTATCGTATGGGAAGAACACATAGGAAATCTATTGTAATTATCCAATTATAAGGTTAAAATACATACTCTGTGATAGATGTAAAATTGCTTTGGCACACAAATTCCTATTAGGGTCAATTCCAAACAGTCGTGATCTCTTTGTGTCAGCAAGTGAAATGGTCTTAACCCCCTTATTGGAGCTATTTTTTCAATCCAGTCATTGTTGTCAATCGCTGTCCACAAGTTATGCAAGCTGTCTATTGTTCATATATAAGGTCTTTATCAAAGAGGTAATCGTATAGACTTTGAAAAAAGCCTCATTCGATTTAAATTGATAGTTCTAGATCCGTTTTTTAAAGTCAAGAATAATCGGACAGTAAGAAACCCCCCCTCCATGCCATAAAATCTTGAAACTTTTTGCAATCAAAAACGAACAAAAATTAATTTAAAAAAAACTTTCCGAAAAATAAGTTTTTCAAAGAAAAGTAAAGGCCATTTTAAACTTAAGCTCAGGATATACAAATACCTGTTAAAATTCAAACTCAAAACTACCAGAAATTACTATTAAAGAATAAATGAAACCCAAAACGAACAGAAATTAAATAAACAATCATAGCAAAAAACATACAACAAGTAATAATATAAATGAATAAATAGATCTTAAAGCGAGTAATGCTTAGATTGAATATGAAAACCAAATTTAAAACGAAAACAAATATTTTGCTATTAAAGTATAAATGGAACTTAAAACGAACAGAGATTAAATAAACAATCAATGCGAACAAACATACAATATACATTAATGTAAATCAATAAATAAATCTTAAAACGAGTGAAACTTAAATTGAATATGCAAATCAAGTTTGAATCGAATTAAAATAACTACAAACAAGAGTTTGGGTATCGTCTCACTGCAGAAGCCTAAAACCTACTGCTTCATTGGTGCTTTACTGAAAACGAATTATATTATAAATGTTTTCTTTTGTACTTAATATTGAAAATAAATATTAAAATTACAGTAAAATTTTGAACTAATGAGCTTTTAGCAATTAATATCATTATGCATCAAATATTCAGTTTAATTTATTAGTTAGTTTCAAGATTGGTCAAGACAAATATAGTTTCACTACAAGCAAAATTTGGATACTGCCCCCTTCTTTAACTGTAAAAACCTAAAGCCTTCTGCGTCATTGGTGCTTCACTGAAAACGAATTACTCGTATATTACAAAATTTATTATTTTCCAGTTCTTACAGCATTGAAAATGAAAATAAAAATTACAGTGAAAAAAAATCTTGAACTGATGGATCTGTCAACAATTAATATCATTATATATCTAATATTCAATTTGATTTTCTCTATACTTTCCAAGACTGTTCAAGACTCGTATAGTTTTGCCATTTTTTTTAATTCTGCCATTTTTTGTAACTAATCGTGATACTTTGTTATGAAAACATTCTATGGCTTCTAGGCATTTTTATCTGAGCGGAAAACTGCACCTCAAACTTTATGGAACATGCATTTTCTTGCATGAAACACCAAAATATAATAAAATGTCAAGTCTCGGAGTGTTCCACCGCTCGCAAGCAAATGCCATTGGTATTTTTCAATCCGCATGGTCAATTTAGGAGGTGGAGGGTAGGCTAATTCTCGTAGCAGCCCCATTCCGTCGTGGTATGGTTCACATTTTCAACACCTGGCGTCCGGACTATCATATAATCTACCCAGCATACAACTACCCCAAATCAGTATCAATAAATAAATGAAACCCAAAACGAACAAAACTTAAAATAAATATTAGAGTCAAATTCGAAACGAGCATAAATTAATGTGAGTAGGGTTCAAAACCCCTATGCTTTCTAAAAGCCAGAATATAATTTGTACTTTACTGAAAAAAAATTCAAATGAGTTTACTGAAAAAAATGTGCATTGTCAGTTTAATATAAATATGCTGATATTTATTCCCTAAAATCTTAATTAATTTTTGATATCTTAAAGTTACAAAAGTGAAAATATTTCAAAGAATTGTTTTCATTAAAGCGCCAATGACGCAGTAGGTTTTAGGCTTCTGCAGTGAGACGATACCCAAACTCTTGTTTGTAGTTATTTTAATTCGATTCAAACTTGATTTGCATATTCAATTTAAGTTTCACTCGTTTTAAGATTTATTTATTCATTTTCATTAATATATATTGTATGTTTGTTCGCATTGATTGTTTATTTAATTTCTGTTCGTTTTAAGTTTCATTTATACTTTAATAGCAAAATATTTGTTTTCATTTTAAGCTTGATCTTCATATTCAATCTAAGCATTACTCGCTTCAAGATCTATTTATTCATTTATATTATTACTTGTTGTATATTTTTTGTTATGATTGTTTATTTAATTTCTGTTCGTTTTCGGTTTCATTTATCCTTTAATAGTAATTTCTGGTCGTTTTGAGTTTGAATTTTAACAGGTATTTGTATCTCCTGAGCTTAAGTTTAAAATGGCCTTTACTTTTCTTTGAAAAACTTATTTTTCGGAAAGTGTTTTTGAATTAATCACTAAGAAAAAAAGCCAACATCTAACGAGTTTCACGAACAAAATCAGCATGCGACAAGTTCCACGAACAAAAAAAAAATTAGAACATATCACCTTCTATGAAGAAAGTCAGTCCCACGAGAATAAAATCAATTTACAAGTTTCACGAAGAGAAAAATCATCTAACGAGTTTCACGGACAAAAATCAGCACTCAACAAGTTTCACAAACAAAAATCAGCATGCAATAAGGTCCGTGAATAAAGCAGTTTCAATGAGGAGAAAAATAAATGAACAACTTTGACGAAGAAAATAAATCGACATGTAACAAATCCGGAATTTTGTTTTGTAAGAAGTATTTCGTATTTTATAAGAAGAATTTGTGATCAGTTGAAATGGATGATTGAGGGTCTGGTAGAATTGCCTGCTTCTAAAACCAGATATTTTCAATATTTCGACTCGAACTCTGACTCCATTCAGCAAAACATTACTAAAATTCTAACTCCAGAGCTCTGTTTTAAAGGTTCTTTTAAGTATATTTGTAATTTATAACCAATTTCGGCTCTTATTCCAGGCCTTTTCAATATGCCAACGACTTTTACCTAGAAAAAATTCAACTACTTTGTAAATTCAATGTCTTTTAATTGATGACTGAATATCAAAAATTAATAAAGAGTTCTTTTGCATAGATCAAACTCAACTACTTGGTAAATTCTAAATCTTTTAATTGATGACTGAGTATCATAAATTAATAATAAAAAATCACTTTTACATAGAACAAACTCAACTACTTGGCAAATTTAAAGTGTTTTAATTGGTGACTGAGTATCAAAAATTAATCAAAACAAGTTCTCTTGTAAAGAACAAAATCCGCTACTATGTAAATTCCAAGTCTTTTAATATGGAACCAAGAGACGAAAACACATTTTAATTACATCTCATTGGTAGCAAAACTACCATTTATAAAGAAAAATCTTAATTGGACCTAAGGTACATAAATCTAAAAGATAAAACAAAAACATTTAATTTTATGTCCTTTAAAAAAAGACTTCCAAATATAAAGAAAAATCTTAGTAAACCACAGTTTTAGGTACGATTGGGCCTAAAACACAAGGGTTTTTTAATTGATGACTGAGTATCAAAAATTACTAAAAAAAGTACTTTTGCATACAACAAACTAAGCGACATGGTAAATTCCAAGTCATTTAATTAATGACTGACTATCAAAAATTAATAAAATACTTTTGCATAGAAAAAACTCAGCTACTTTATAAATTCCAAGACAAACTCAAGTACTTGGTAAATTCCAAGTCTTTTAATTGATGACTGAGTATTAAAAATTAATCAAATAAAATACTTTTTCAGGGAACAAATTCAACTACTTGGTAAATTCCAAGTCATTTCATTGGTGACTGAGTATAAAAACATAATAAGAAAAAGTAAGTTGTTACAGAACAAATTTAACTACTTGGTAAATTCCAAGTCTTTTAATTGGTGACTGAGTATAAAAAATTAATAAAAAAAGGACTTTTGTATAGAACTATCTCCACTACTAGGAAAATTCCAATTCTTTTAATATGGAACCAAGAGATCAAAAACACTTTAATTACATCTCCTTTGTAGCAAAACTACCAAATATAAAGAAAATCTTAATTGGTACATAAATCCATATTCAAGGGTACATAAATCCAAGAGATGAAAAAAAATTAATTTAATCTTCTTGATAACAAAACTTCTAAATATAAAGAAAAATCGGGTCAAAGAGATGAAAACTAGTATCAATGATCAACCATAGAGTACTAAGGAGTCAGCCACATAAAAAAAACTCTCACTGAGTTATACATTTAAAAAGGTATAAATGGTGAGACTTTTTCACTATCACATCACTAAAGACATGCAAAACGTTAGGTTCATTTAGGTTCACTTAGCGTAGCCTGCCACGTTAAGTGAATCTAAATGGACCTAACTTTTTGCATGTCTCTCTCACTATATCCATGTGGGTGAGCGGATGTACTGCCATCTACAACTGCTGGTGAAAAGATGGCAGCAGATATGGTAGAGAAAAGGCCTCGCCATCTATACTTTTTTAAATGTATAACTCATTGAGAATTTTTTTATGTGGCTGACTCCGTAGTACTTATGGATCATCATTAACACTAGTTTTTCAGCTTTTGCACCCATGTGTCTTAGGACCAATCGTACATAAAAACTGTGGTTTTCTAAGATTTTCTTTATATTTGAAAGTTATATTATCAAGGAGATAAACTAATTTTTTCATGTCTTTTGGTCAGATTATGTTTTTTCTTTTTATTGGGTAGTTCTGCTACCAAGGAGATGTCATTAAAATGTTTTTCATCTCTTGGTTCCATCTGAAAATACTTGGAATTACTTTTTATAGTAATTGCTGTAAGAGTAATTGTAGTAATTGGAAGTACTTTTTTATTCGTTTTTGATACTCAGTCACCAATTATAAAACTTTGAATTTAGCAAGATGTTGAATTTTTTCTATATAAAACTGTTTTTTATTATTAATTTATCATACTCAGTCATCAAATAAAAGATTTGGAATTTACCAAGTAGCTGTGTTTGTTCTATGCAAAAGGGCCTTTTATTAATTTTTGATATTCAGTTATTAGTTAAAAGACATGGAATTTACCATGCAGTTGAATTTTGTCTAGGTAACAGTGCTTTTTTATTAATTTCTGATACTCAGTCACCAATTAAAAAACTTTAAACTTATCAAGTAGTTGAGTTTGTTTTATGTAAAAGTGTTTTTCTTATTAATTTTTTATACAAAGTCAGCAATTAAAAGACTTGAATTTTACCAAGTAGTTGAATTTTTTCTCTGCAAAATTACTTTTTTATTAATTTTTGATACTCAGTCATCAATTAAAAGACTTGGAATTTAACCAGTAGCTAAGTTTTTCCTATGCAGAATTGTTTTCTTATTAATTTTTGATACTCAGTCACCAATTAAAATACTTAGAATTTATCAAGTAGCTGAGTTTGATCAATGTAAATGGGTTTTATTAATATTTTATGGTCAGTCACATTTAAATGATTTGGAATTTACCAAGTAACTGAGTTTGATCTTTGCAAAAGTGCTTATTTATTAATTTTTGATACTCAGTCAGAAATTAAAAGACTTGGAATCTAACAAGTAGTTTAATTTTTAATACTCAGTCACCAATTAAAGACTTATAATTTACCAAGTAGTTGGATTTTTTCTATACTAATGTACTTTTTTATGAATTTATGATACTCAGTTATCAATTAAATGACTTGTAATTTACCAAGTAGTTGAATTTTTTCTAGGTAGAAGTGCTTTTTTATTAATTTTTTATACTCAGTCATTAATTAAAAGCCTTCGAATTTACCAAGTAGCTGAGTTTGTTCTATGCAAAAGTACTTTTTATTAATTTTTATTGCTCAGACATAAGTTAAAAGACTTGGAACTTACCAATTAGTTGAATTTCTTCTATGTAAAAGTGTTTTTTATTATTAATTTTCAATACTAAGTCACCAATTTAAACACTAGGAATTTACCTAGTAGTTGAATCTGTTCTATGCAATAGTACTTTTTGATTAATTTTGGATATTCTGTCATCAATTAAAAGACTTGGAATTTACCAAGTAGTTGAGTTTGTTCTATGCAAAAGAGTTTTCTTAATAATTTTTCATGCTCATTCATCAATTAAAAGACTTTGATTTTGCCAAGTAACTGAGTTTGTTCTATTCAAAAGTGCTTTTTTATTAATTTTTCATACTTAATCATCAATTAAAAAACCCATGTGTCTTAGGACCAATCGTACCTAAAACTGTTGGTTTCTAAGATTTGTCATTAGATTTTGAAGTCTTGTTATCAAGGAGATGAAATTAAAATATTTTTGTTTCATCCTTTAGATTTATGTACCTTAGGTCCAATTAAGATTTTTCTTTAAATTAAGATTTTCGTGGAAATTTTTGACATTTGGGCAAGATTAAAGAAGGGAATTTACATCAAGAACTTTGAATGAACTTCGTCAATGAACTCTCTCTGAAAATAATCTAGTGAACAATCCAGAAGTTCATTATTTTGTGAATGACCCGAAAATTTATTTATTTTGTTGCATATAAATATGCTAGTTTCAATTTTATTATTTTAGTATTTCTACTGAAGACGGTCACTGTATGTGTGATCAAAATATCTGAACTTTTATACCTGTTTTTTCACTGTTTATGTAAATAGATTTACCCCATTTGAAAGTTCATTTGTTTGTCTTAGAACGACAGTGGGGCTAAGAAAACAAAACCTAATTTAAAGGTGATACGTCGAAAATACGTCGTATATATGGGGAAATGAGACCAACCCAGTAAACATCTATAAACTCAACATTTGTTTTGCAATTAGAAGACACGGAAGGCTTTGCCACTTTCATTAGAATTTTTTTACATTTGGGCAAGATTAAAGAAGGGAATTTACATCAAGAACTTTGAATGAACTTCGTCAATGAACTCTCTCTGAAAATAATCTAGTGAATAATCTGGAAGTTCATTATTTTGTGAATGACCAGAAAAGTTATTTATTTTGTTGTATATAAATATGCTAGTTTCAATTTTATTATTTTAGTGTTTCTCCTGAAGACGTCTACTGTATATGTGATCGATATATCTAGACATTTGCACTTTATTTTCAATGTCTAAATAAATTGATTTATCCCCATTTGAAATTGTATTTGTTTACAAAGTAGCTGTTTTTGTTCTATACAAAAGTGATTTTAATTAATTTTTGATACTCAGTCATTAATTAAAAGACATGGGATTTACCAAGTAGCTGAGTTTGTTCTATACAAAAGTATTTTTTTTAATTAATTTTTGATATTCAGTCATCAATTAAAAGACTTGAAATTTACCAAGTAGTTGAATTTATTCTATGTAAAAGTGTTTTTTTCTCGTTTTCAATACTCAGTCATCAATCAATCAATCAATCAATCAATTTAATAATACTAAAAAAAAACAATACAATTACAAACTGAAAATTTATACACGCCCAAGAAGCTAAGCTTGTAAAGGGCCAACAAAACAAATAAGACACTATTATAAAGCACATAAAAAAAAATAATAAAAAAAAATGATAATAAAAAAAAAAAAATAAATAAAATAAATTGGATAAGAGACATTTATGAAAATAGGAGAATTAATTGGAGAAAATAGGAGAATTATTTGAAATATATTGAATGAAAAAAAAAGACATATAAATGTGGATGGAATGCAAAAAAAAAGAAGAAAAAAGGGGGAAAATACTATACTGGAAATACCCAGCGAGAAAGTGCCTTTGCAGAAAGAGATAGAGGGACATCAGGAGGGATGGAGTTCCATAGTAAAATAGATTGATAAACAGGAGACCTCTGACCTGCTGTCGATGATCGCTTAGGTAAAATGAACCTGCGATAAGAGCTACGTAAAAAAGAAGAGTACCTTCCTGAGCCTGACAGAAAGAAAAACTGCTGCAGAGATGGTGGAAGTGTATCTAGAAAAGCAGAATGTGCTAAATAAAGGTAACTTTTACCCACAATACGATCCAGCGGAGCTATTCTAGTATCATTATAAAGATCAGAGGAAGGGTAAAAATGAGGTAGAAGAAAAGTAGCCTTCACTGCCCTATTTTGGGCTCTTTGAAGTGAGCAGAGAAGAGATTTATTAGTACTACCCCAGACAGAACAGCAATAAGAAAGGTAAGGAAAAATAAAAGCATAATAAAGAGAAAGCATAACATCTGGGGGAAGAAATGAGTTAACCCTGTATAACATTGAAGATTGGCGGAGGACAAGGGAACGGGTATGAGTTACATGGGGTTTAAAAGAAAGAAAACAGTCAAGATACACACCAAGAAATTTCACTATAGTAGCTTGCGGTATAATATCATTCCCATAAGTCAGGATGGTTGGTTCCCTTGCGTCTCTCATACGATAAGGGGTTCTAAAGTGTACAATGGCACTTTTTTGGCTGTTGAGAGTCATACCATTTGACCAGCACCAATCTTTTACTTTATCAAGAAGACCTTGAGCTAGGGAAATGGCAGATGGCAGGTCCACTGCAGCAATGAAAAAGTTACTGTCATCAGCAAAAAGTATAGGGTGCACAAGGGGATGAAGACCATCAACAAGATCATTAATATAAATTAAAAACAAAAGTGGTCCAAGCACAGAGCCCTGTGGGACACCTTTCACAATAGGCAAGGAAGAGGAAGAAGTACCATTAACCGAAACATACTGAGATCTCCCTGAGAGGTAAGACCTAAACCATTCAAGTGGGACTCCATGCACTCCAAATGAAGATAATTTAGACAAAAGAACAGAGTGAACGACCATATCAAATGCCTTTGAAAAGTCAAGAAATAGACCCAAAACACACAAGCCCTTGTAAAGATTAACACGCACAAACTCTGTTGCATCTGAAAGTGCATGCAAGGTAGAGAAACTGGGACGAAAGCCATACTGATGGTTAGTTATGAGAGAATTACCTGCAGTCGTATTAGTACTAAATACAAATGAAGAGAGTCTACAATACACTACTTTTTCAACAACCTTATGAATTACAGGAAGGAGAGAAATAGGTCTATAGTTTGAAATTAGAGATGAATGACCTTTTTTTAAACAAAGGTATAACATTAGTAACCTTAAATAAATGAGGAAAAACACCAGAAGAAAGAGAGAGGTTAGTTATGTGTGAGATGGTGTTAGAAACAAACTGACCAATTTTTTTAAGAACATTACAGCTCAAACCAAAACCATCAACTGAACGGCTACTTGAAAGCTGAGAAATAATGTTAGAAATTTCGGTATCACTGCATGGAAAAAGGAAAAATGACTTTTCTGCTAAGGGAAAACTACTTACTCTGCTGTAGGGTGGATTAGGAACTGAAGGAAGTGAGGTGAATACGAATTGAAGGCGCTTGCTGAAGAATTTTTGTCCACAAAAGATCCATCAGCTTTCCTGTAGCGACAAGGGGGGGACTGTTTGAGTTTCTTGCGGGAAAGAGCTTCATTAACTACAGTCCAAACCTTACGCAAATTCCCCTTACACTCATCAATTCGACGCGAAAAATATAGCTTTTTGGCTGCACGTACTGAAGAAGTAAGCACATTTTTATAAAGTTTATACTTCAAAAGATCATCCTGTGTCTTACTTTTACATGCAGCCTTGAACAGAGACGCCTTCATATGTGTAGCATTGATCAGACCTCTAGACATCCATGGACATTTAGGTATGGAATTCCTTGGCCACTTTCTAAGAGGAAAATGCTTATCCAACAGAGCTCCCATACGACACAAAAATAAATTCGTTGCACAATCAACATCATTAGCTTCAAGAACACTAGACCAATCATTAGTCTGAAGACTATGTATTAAATTAGAAATTTCTTTATCTGTGGAAGTTCTAAAAGAAGACTCACCCTGCTCATCCACAGCAATCTCAGTTTGAGGCACAAAAAGTGAAACATAAATAGGGAAGTGATCAGAAAGATCAGTGAAAACAAGACCAGAAGTAAACTTCAAATTAGAAGAATGAGAAATGAAAATATTGTCTATTAAAGTGGCAGAATTTAATTTAAAGATTTGAAATTTACCAAGTAGTTGAATTTGTTCTTTACTAAAGTACTTTTTTTTATTAATCTTTTATACCCAGTCACCATTTAAATCACTTGGAATTTACCAAGTGGTTGATTTTGTACTATGTAAAAGTACTCTTTTTTATTAATTTCTGACACTCAGTCATCAACTAAAAGCCTTGAAAATTACCAAGCAACTGAGTTTGTTCTTTGCAAAAGTGTTTTTTTATTAATTTTTAATACTCAGTCACCAATTAAAAGACTTGGAATCACCAAGTATTTGAATTTGTTCCATGCAAAAGTAATTTTTTAATGGTTATTGATACTCAGTCATCAATTAAAAGACTTGGAATTTATCAATAAACAGAGTTTTTCTAAGCAAAAGTGTTTTCTTATTAAAATTTTATGCTCAGTCATCAATTAAATAACTTCTGAATTTCAAAGGATTGGTCTGGCTCTAAGGACTAATTGTTATTGGCTTGGTGTTAGGGGGTAGCTCCCGGAATATGCAGAATATTTTCGGATCGCTTTAAGTTTTAATATTGGTCCTTACTTTCAGTCGAAAAAGCTTGTTTTTTCTAATTTAATTTATAATTGATTTGTAAATAAAGCCGGTATATTGTTATGTAACTTTTTCTAAGCTGTGGCGATGACAACTTTTGGTGTTTGTAGGGATGAAAAAACGTGCCCTCTTCTTCTCGGGCTATCTGGAGGTCAGATTCCTTTGGGAGCGTTTACCTTGGAGACTTACGAACTAATTATCTATTATTAGGCTAGGTGCAGACATATAAGATGAAATAAACACAGATAAAAAAGACAATTGATTTATTGAACTTACATGCTTAGTTGCACAGCAACGGGTCACTTCAATGACAATAACGGTGACAAGAATATCTGAATCTCTCTAGGTCTGATTTACTAATCGTTTTAAATCTGACTTATGATTAAAATTAAAAAACACATCTACTCCACTACCAAACGCAGTTCTTTCGTCCTGCGCTGTAAGGACTGCTTGCCATTGGCTTAAGTGGACCAAGGATGTAAATCTTTCGTCCAATAATTTCTTTTAAATATTCCTGATGATTCAGGCGTTCACACGGTTTTTGCCATTTAAACTTTCTTAGAAATATTGTACGTAGCATATTTTTTGCTACTAATTATCTTAGCGAAATTCGAACGATTAGCGTCGTTGTTTGACTGAAGCTAGAAATGCAATTTCTCTTTTTGCTGATTAAGAATTTAGACTCTTGGAAGCGGTATTTAAACTCAATTAGGGGACGTTTAATTTCTGCCCGAATCATCTTTAGAAGGAAAGAATCCTGTATTTTAAATATATCGCCTTTTACTCCTGGTACACATCACCCTTCCCATCAATTAATGACGTCCCGTCATTAGTAACTGCTCATTAGGAGTGCTTAAAATTTTTCAATTATTTTTCTTATTTTATTCTACATCCCTATCTAAAATTCATCTACAGGACTAAGATTATTTATGGTTCTAGGTTAGCTACTATACTAAGGATTTTTTTTTCTATATCTAGCACTGATTACTTTTACATTTCCAACAAAGTTGGGGCTATTCTACTTTTACATTAGTTTTTTTTTTGCTGTCTATATGACGTACTACATACTATCTACACTACGTTAAGTGAATAACATGATAATATTACACCTAATTCTACTTGTGGTACATACATGAATGATTTATAACTTACAATATTGGGTTCATCATATTCACTGATAACATTAAAACACTTTCACTATTGGGATTTTTGAATTGTCAAAGTTATTAGGAAGTAACACATATAGCTTCACATCTATTCATCACCTTTCGTGTCCTTAGTGTACTACACCCTTCTGTTGTAAATTATTGTCCTTCACTCTTTTTGTTTTGGCAAAAATTTTGAAGCATTTACGTTATGGTTTCTACATGGAACAGTTCAAGTATAGTTGTCTTTACACGGTAAGTTTTCCCTAATAGTCAACTGGGAAATGACCGTTAAATATCGTTCTAATAGTCAACTGGGAAATGATTCTTCCCACTATAGGTGTTGGTGTTTTTCTTCTCAGCATATCATTTTTAGGATTTTTGAGGCACATAGAGGATGTATTCTCGCGTAAACTTGTTCATTTGTGCCTTTTGAAACGGGTTGGTCATACTATAGTGACTCTCTTAATATATTGTCTTTAAATTCAACTTCAAACATCTTCAAATATCGTTCAACTTCAAATATCGTTAAATATCGTTTATCTTGTATTGATCGATGGGATTCTCAGAATTAAACTTCAAATTGTCTCTAACTTCAGCTTCAAATATCTTCAAATGTCTTTAAGTATCATTTAACTTCAAATATCGTTAAATATTGTTTATCTTGTTCTGATCGATGGGGTTCTCAGCATTTATGTGATTATATAGTTCGTTAAAGCACTTGATACTGAGGTTCAAATATAGTGTTACCTGATACGTAATATGGTTCATAGTCGAAGAAACAACGATCAAGGGTAACTGTTGTTCTCGTAGACGAAGCTGGGATGAAAATTGCCTGGAGTCTATTGTGAGTACTCTTCGTTGGTTGAGATATGATGAAAATAGATGCTACTGGGTCGTATCTGTACTGGGCAGCTCATTGTAATACTCAATGACCAATGTGTCCATTTATTTTCCTGTAATAAAAACAACGCGGCAGAATCACATGTTCTTTGAAGTAAATACACATACAGTAATTCACGCATTAATTGGGTTATAATTGTTCCCATTGGGAAGTTCAATACATAGATGTTTCTTATAAAATATTAATTCTTCAACTTTAAGTATGGTCTCTTATTATACTTTCTAATATATACTACTACATGCACTTTATTTTAACTTCTTTTAACACTTAGTTAATTTCATAATAGATTTAAAATAATCATTTAAACAGAGTATATGCTACATGGTTATTTTTTTAGGTCTAATTTTACAATTAATTTCATGCCTGCATTGTTCACGCACGTCCGTGCTGTTTAAGAAACGCATGTGCAGCGTCATAACCACACGGTTTTACGTAAACGATACTACAATGAGGGAACAAGACATAACAAGGACGAATGGTGACCTCAATACCCACTCGTTTTCTGATGTCTTCCCTATTTCTTGGCTTAGATGTTCTCATGGGGTTCCGGGTTTAACGGCTGAAATGCAGAGGTTCTTAGTCTCAGGATTTTTCCGTAATTGCAAGTCAACATTGGTGCCTCTCTTTCGCCTTTCAAATAAGGTAATTAGATGCAGGGTTCCAAGCTTGTCCACGTATATTCCAGTTGATGCTTGGCAAAGAATATAAGCGTAATGAAGAACTGACATCAATATCTTTTTTAGAAGGCTATTGTTTGAGCAAATCCTTAAGAACTAAATAAATAAATATGATATATTTATATCATATAAAATAAAATAATTATAACCTGCACTAAGACAAAATATTTCATATAATTAGACGCTTCTGTACTGATAATTTCTTGTTTTGGATAATATCCGACTTGGTTAGGGCATGGGTCGATTTTTCATGTTAAATCCGAGGGAGACCTGAGTCAGTATAGGTAACGTGACTGACTTGCGAAAATATGTCACAAAAATTAGAGCACAAGATATGTCATAGATAAACCAATGAAATTAAAGGACATTTTTGTCACAGAACTATAGAACAGTGATCTCTCTGTTATTGTATACGTCATAGATATAAACTAATGAAATTAAATTTTTCGCCAAGGAGATAGGACATTAATGTCTCTGTTTCTCTTTGGAAGTAATGTTTAACACAGAGCTGTAGGACAGCATACGTCATAGATATAATATAATGAAATTAAAACGCTTTTCTCTTCTTTTTTTCGCCTCGGGGCTATAAGAAAATAAACTCTCTGTTTCTCTTTCAAAGCATTCTGATCCAAAAAACGAAAACTTAGCTCACTGAAGTTTCTATTCAACCTTTAAGAATTGCTTTGAATGGCCCTGATTGGCATAAAAATACTAATTTCTTACACTTGAAGGACTGAGAAATATCCCTTCCTACGGTCGTTTACACAAAAAAAAATTACAAAAAACAATCATGGGCCTTGAGTTCCTCCCCAGGCTTCCCACAAGACGTGATCCAACGCCAGTTGTCGTCCTCAGTAGACCACGACCTTCCTACCTTGGGCCTTTCTCCCTGATCGCCGACGTTTTGACATCACTCGTATTAGTATTATTTTTTTTTTCATTAATATTTACTTGGTTAACTTTACTTGCATACTGTTAAATTTATTATGGTGGATCACACGTTTGATTTTCATAAGGGATTTGAAATTTTTCTTTACATTAATTAGGGATATTTCCATCTGTCAGGTTTTTTAACCGTTCTGCCTGACTGTGTCGTTATTTTCTCCTCTGTTTCTTGCGGTTTTTTCTTTTTCGGTTTTTCTAGCGAAATAAGGTCAAACTTTTTGTATTGTTTTTTCAAAAATACTTGCCCTTTTAATTTCGTTTGTTTCCCGTGTGCGGCTGCTGAGGTCGGCCTTGAGTTCCCTATTTCTTTAGCTACTCTATGGTCTGATTCGCCGTCAGACTCTTCGGAACTGGTTTCCGACGAATCCGGACTAGAACTTTTAGAGTTGGCACTTTTTGAGGTGTCACCTGCTCTTCCTTCGTAAATTTCTACTCCTCTGGAAGTAGAAGGTTTATTCCCTAAGTCCTCGCCTTGAGTTCTCAACTCGGGGGATTTGAAAGATTCTTGAGAGCTTTGGGAGGAATCAATAGTTTTTGCGGGGTTCCTCCATTGTTTGAAGGCCATGTCTTGAGGGGGATGGGGCATTCTTTGCACAAAGGTTTCCCTTCATGAAGTCCACTTTCTAGATTTGACCTTGGACACAGTTATATCATGATGTTGACCTTGCTGGTCATCCTTGGGAGTTTTATTCTCGGGCAATGTACTTTGACTCTTTTTTATGGGGAAATTAATTAAATCCATAGCTTCTCGCAGGTTTGTTTTAATTAAATCTTTGAGAGGAGTTTTCTTTACAGCAATGCCGGGGGTCTCTACAGCTCTGTTTAATTCCTCCTGTAAAGACAGGGGCCTTTCAATCGGTGTTGCTGGGGAAACCATATCATCTGGAAATCTTTTGGGGGGGCATGGGGTCGAAATTCTATCGGGGAAAAATTGGGTTTTTGGAGATATTGTATAATCTAAATCTCCTGCACTCGCCGATGAATAACTTTTTGGACTTTTTGGCGCTCTTATTCTTACTGGTGTTAGGGATTTTTTCTCTGGAATAACTAGATTTTCCATAGCTAAAAATTCTTCAAAATTTGTTCATCACTGTCATTCTCGAAATAGTCTTGCTTGAAATTAAAGGGTTTTAGCTCTGCCAATCTTGATTTAGGGGGCTCATTTTCCGAATCTGACGAATCAGTAGAAGAGGGATGTGATACCCATCTCTCTGGAAATTTGGCTCTTCTATTCGGCTAACATGCGCCTTGTAAGTTCTTCCGCTATCGGGGTTTTCCATTTTAAAGGTATATTCATTATCGTACTTTTTGACTATTCTGTACGGTCCAGAATATTTGTTGGAAAGTTTTTTTCCTTCCGTTTTTGCCTCGTTCTTTAGGTAAACGAAGTCTCCTACTTTGAAATTTATATTCCCCTTAACTTTGGGTTGGTTTCTAAGCTCTTGGTTTATTTTACATTTTTCCAACTCTTGCCTAACTATTTTATAAGTTTTCCTCATCCTATTTATGAATTCTTGTTTGTAATCTTCTGAGCTATTATGATACTGCCGAGATTCAATAATCTCATTATACGGGATTCTGAAATCACGACCAAAAAGTAAATAAAATGGATTGTCTTTGGTTGTTTCGGAATAAGCAGTGTTGATTACGTTAGTTAAATAAGGTAAGAATTTATCCCAGTCGCTCCTGTTGTCTTTCGTATAAATACTTAGAACGTTCCAAAATATTTTATGCCTGTTTTCTATTTTGCCATTAGCTTGTGGATGGTACGGCGCTGTCACCATTTTCTCTATATTAAGGAAACTCATTAAATCTTTTGTTACTTTCGAAACGAAATTGCTCCCGTTGTCGCTCAAAATTTTATTAGGAATGCCAAATTGTAAAAATAATTTTGCTAACGCCTTACTTGTGGCATAAGCACCTTGATTTTTTAATGCTTTTGCAAAAGTAAATCCTGAAAAATGATATATAACCGAAAGAATACAAGTATGGCCTCTGCTAGAAACAGGTAAGCCTCCACTTGTACCGTATAGGTCAAATGAGATAATATCGAAGGGGTACTTTGCTACCGGGACCCTTCCCATTGGAGGATTTGGATAAGCTGGGGGGATTTTTCTCAAATTACATGCTTCGAATGTACTTACAAATTCTTTAAGTTTTGTCAGTGCAGATTGTACGTAAAAGTATTGTTTTAACTTATGGAACGTTTTCATAACTCCTAAATGTCCACCCGTGTCCTGAATGAAAATATTCAAATGCAGGCCCTATCAAGTTTTGCTGGTAACACAGGTATTATCGAGGTTTGGTTTCTATTTGTCTCAGCAGTCACAATTCTACACAGTATTTCTTCATCAAGGTCGTAGTAAAAATTATCTATCTCTTTTTCTTAGAGTTTTGAATTTATCCGGTAACGCCTTATCATTCACAAAATGATCAATTAGTGCTACACACATTTCGTCCTTTTTTTGCTTTCTTTTTATATTTTCCGAAGACAAGGGACAATAGTTAATCTTATTTTCTTTTACTGCGTCTTTGACTTTGTTTTTCTTACATCCATGTTTGCTCTTAGCAATTATGGCGTCAACTTCATTTTCTTCAGCTTCCGATGGAATATTTTCTGGGTATCTACTTAAAAAGTCGCAAGCTGCGTTTTGTTTTCCCTTTAAATGTTCAAATTCGTAATCTAGGTCTTGGATTTTCATAATCCATCTAGCTAGAATGCCCGTGGGGTTTTTAAATGTGCGCAGGTACTGCAAGCTTTTATGGTCTGATCGTAGTATAAATTTTATACCAATTAAATAATGTCTAAATTTGTCCAAGTGGTAGATAATAGATAACAATTCTAAGTTTGTGGCGGAATAACTACTTTCGCCTTTTGATAAAGTTTTACTTGAATAGCATAAAACTTTTTCTATTTGTTTGGGTGTTCCCTGTAGAGGGTTAGGGTTTTCTACCGGGATTTTTTGCGAAAGGATAGCGCCTATGCCCTTTGAGCTAGCATCAGTGGTAACGATGAATTTTCCGTTTTTGAAATCAGGGAGTGCTAATATTGGTTCAGAAGTGAGTGCCTTTTTGAGTCAGTCTAGGGAAGTTTGAGCTTCCTGGGACCATGTAACATTATGGGAGTTTCCTTTGGTTAATTCCGTGAGGGATTTCGCAATTTGGGCATAATTGCGTACGAATTTTCTAAAGTAGCCAGTAAGTCCTAAAATTCCCCTTAATTCTTTCATAGTTCTGGGGGGGCTTGAGGTTTTCAACACATTTTATTTTATCAGGGTCTGGGGATATCTCTTCCTGGGTTACTACTACTCCTAAGAATTTGATCTTAGATTGAAATAAATTTACTTTCTCAGGTCGGCATTTTAAATTTCCTTGCCTGAACTTCTCGAACACCTTAGCTAACGTTGCTAAGTGTTGTTCAGTGTTTTCTCCCACACATATAATATCATCAACAAAGTTAATTATATTCTTTAATCCTCTTAAAAGGTGCAATAGGGGTCTACATAGCGCGCTTGAACTTGTTTTAAGCCCGAATGGTACCCTTAAGTATTCATAAGAACCATATTCGGATGCTGAAAATTCAGTTTTATGGACATCCTTTTCGGCTATTTTCACTTGGTGGTAGCCTTGGGTAAAGTCCAAAGAAGTAAAAATTTTGTTTTTGCTTGAAATTGAGTCAAGAATTTCGTCTATTCTTGGTAGAGGAAATTTATCACTAACTACTTGTTTGTTGAGGGCTCTATAATCTACTACGAGTCTAAGATCTCCATTCTTTTTTGGTACTAAGATCACTGGTGCACTATACGGACTTATACTTGGGCGTATAATTTCGTTTTTTTCTAATTCATGGATTTTATTTTTTAACCACTCTTTGTGCTTATATGGCACACGATATGGCTGTTTTGCTACGGGATTACCAGTCGTTAAAATTGAATGTTTGTAAAATGGTATTACCCGATGTCATCTTCAGATGCAGAAAATACATCCTTAAAATTCCACAATAATTCGCATAATTTTTTCTTAAGTTCCAAGTCCATAATATGATCCATATTAAATTTGTTAAAAAATTGCGATTTAGTTAAGGGGTATTCGTTGTTTGAAGTTTTGATACCGTTAACTAGGTTTCTTTTAGAATTTTCCCATCTATTTAAATCATTTTCCGTTAAAACCTGGATTTGGACTAAACACGTCCCCTTTTTAATTGTAACTGTATCATTTTCATGGTTATTGGTTACCCAAATAAAACCTTCCCCTTTGTCATAAGATATAATCTGTTCCTCGCATAACAGATTTTCGGGTATTTCAGACGGTGTCGCAAACCATATTTCTGATTTGCTAACCACTGGCTCGATCATCTGTGATATTTGAATTTTTTGCGTCGTTTTGGGAGGAATTTTTGTTTTCCTTATCGCGAATCCGTAATATTTCTCTTCATTTTCATTGTTTATTAGATTCATACTGGCGCTATGCTGCGCCATTGCGGCATCTTGTGGCGTCACGTTGGGTTTTACTATGTTTTTCCACAATTCCACTATTTTCTTAATTTCATTTGATCTGTGCTGTCGCATATCTCCTATTTTTATTTTCGCAGGTTCACTACTTTTATTGTTTAAATTTACTTCATTTCTGCAATATCTCTCAGGATAATTGAACGAATTTCCAATTATGCCATGTCTTTGCGAGACATGGGGTTCAAAATACTTCGACATTATACCACTAGAAATTTTGTTTACTGTTATGTTGTCTTCGTAACCTCTGTTACGATTTCTTAAGGTAGAAATTTCTTCCCCTACCTTAGCTGGGTAGACAAGCTTCTCGTTGGCTACGTCTAATAGTATTCTATTAGACCTTAGAAAATTTGCGCCTATAATAGCTTCATATGGGAAATTATCACATATAATAAAATTTGTCATGAACGTTCTATTGTCTCTTTTTAAGTTTAGCCAAATTGACCCTTTTGCATTTAACTTATGACCTGTCACGCTTGTTAAATTGGGATTATTAGGGTTCCTCTGTCGTTTAATGTGAAGAGGCAACATATTGAATACGCAAGAGTTTATGATACTAATTGTTGCACCTGAGCCAATCAAAGCCTTAAAATAAACATTTTCTACACAAAAATCATTAAATATAGGTAACTTGTTAATAATATCACTACAAGAAGGCACTAATATTGTCTTGGACCTATTAAATATTCCTGGCACCCTCTGGGTCCAATTTATGTTTCTGAGGGGCCTGAAGCGTTTCCCTGAGAATTTATTTCATGTGTCGGTGCCTGTAATAGATATTCAGACGTATTAGGTTCCGTAGGCATATTTAAATGATTTACGTCTGTCTGTCTTCGCCATGTATTATTATGGTAACGTGGATGTCTCGTGTCAGTGCCGTTTGCTGGCGCTGACTGCCAGTGCCGTTGGCTTGCAAAGTTTTCATTTCTCATCGGCAAATTTTCATGATTTCTATATTGCATTCTCGCATTATATTGGCCTTGGCGAGTATTTGGGTTTTAAAACCGATAATTAATTTGCCTGTTGGGGAGAGGGTTATACAAATTTGGTTGGTACGCATTATAAGGTACTGATTGGCGCAATCCCCCCTGGCTATAGCCTATTGCACGACCGGTGCTAAAATTTGTTCTTCTGAACAAATGGTTACCGTAATTTTGTGTATTACCGACAACATTTCTTGGTATGGGATTGGGGACATAGTGGCACTCTCTTGCTATGTGGCCAACACGATTGCAGTTATAGCACCTCATTATTGTAGGGTTAATGGACTGAAAACGTACTGTTTTCTGCCTAGCGGGTTCTGGCGTTTTTTTCTTTGTGCTACTGGGGAGTTATCCCTTGAAAAGAAATTGGGGGATGCTTGATCGCCCTTGAAGATTAGGTTCGCGTTTGAGTCGCCTAGGCTATTTATTTTTGCATTACTATGATTAGCAACCATTTTATCAACTTCGATTAGTCGCTCTACCTCTTGGACTGCAAGATCCAACGTCTGAATATTCTTGGATATTACTACTCTATATAGTTTTGGGGGTAGCCCTTGCAAAAAGGTATTTAGTATGACTTTTTCATACAGTTGCCCAGAACCACTTCCGTATTTTGCTTCTACAGAAATGCGTATGTTATCAAGATATTCCCTTATATTCTGTGAAAAATCAAAGCTTACTACTCCGTGTTTTAATTTATTTATTGAACTGGTTTCTATAAATCTCTCTTTGAATGCTTTTAACAAGTCATCAACCGTATTTATTGGCAAGTTGGCGTTATTGCCTATGGTATGTTCGACCTGTTTTAGAAAGGTTAAGGCCTGGCCTCTTAATCGTAGTAGGAGCATGTCTTTTAACGCTCCAACGTCTGTTTTTGTTAGTTGTACAAACTGGGTCAATTGGATATTAAATTCGTCAATATCTGACTGACCATTGTACTCTGGTATAGATTTTGCAATTTCTATATTTTTCGCGACTAACTTCTGCACTATTAATAAATCGTTCAGTTCTTCCATTTTTTTTTTGAATCAATTGAAAATAAATTTATTTTTACTTAATCTATTTTGGGGGATGCTACTATCTCCTATGAGATATAAGGGTTTTCCTATCGTAGCTTAGCGGCAATAGGCCTAATCACTTAAATTCGAATTACAAAGTTTCATAGCCTAATTAGTTCGCAAGTTTTTCTCCAATTTCCGACTCGCGCCAATTGTTATGCAACTTTTTCTAAGCTGTGGCGATGACAACTTTTGGTGTTTGTAGGGATGAAAAAACGTGGCCTCTTCTTCTTGGGCTATCTGGAGGTCAGATTCCTTTGGGAGCGTTTACCTTGGAGACTTACGAACTAATTATCTATTATTAGACTAGACGCAGACATATAAGATGAAATAAACACAGATAAAAAAGACAATAGATTTATTGAACTTACATGCTTAGTTGCACAGCAACGGGTCACTTCAATGACAATAATGGTGACAAGAATATCTGAATCTCTCTAGGTCTGATTTACTAATCGTTTTAAATCTGACTTATGACTAAAATTAAAAACACATCTACTCCACTACCAAACGCAGTTCTTTCGTCCTGCGCTGTAAGGACTGCTTGCCGTTGGCTTAAGTGGACCAAGGATGTAAATCTTTCGTCCAATAATTTCTTTTAAATATTCCTGATGATTCAGGCGTTCACACGGTTTTTGCCATTTAAACTTTCTTAGAAATATTGTACGTAGCATATTTTTTGCTACTAATTATCTTAGCGAAATTCGAACGATTAGCGTCGTTGTTTGACTGAAGCTAGAAATGCAATTTCTCTTTTTGCTGATTAAGAATTTAGATTCTTGGAAGCAGTATTTGAACTCAATTAGGGGACGTTTAATCTCTGCCCGAATCATCTTTAGAAGGAAAGAATCCTGTATTTTAAATATATCGCCTTTTACCACCTCCTTATTCATGGATAATCCTCCCCCCACAAAGAATTCCTTTTATTATAGTGTCCGCAAATAAAAGTTGAATAAAAATCCTAGTTCAAAACTGTTCCAAACCTTAATAAAATGATGAAAAACCGTAAAGAAGAGAAAACAAGGATAAAAACAGCCAGTGAAAAAAAAGTTTAAAAAATATAATGTTTAAAGAAAGTTGAAATCATTCCGTATATGAGGGGAGCTGGCCCCTCTACAATGCCCCACTCTTCATACAAAATTTTAATACTTTCTTAAACCACATTGGCCTGACATCACATAAAGAAAGAAAAACGAGCAAAAGTATCTGTTCGCTAGTATCCGTTGATGGCAGTTCATAATTTTTTGGATTTTGTGTAAGTTGCGGATATTGGTGAATAACTCGCTTTTATGGTTGTTAGGTATTTGGTTTTAATTTTTATAATTTTTGGCTTTTATTGAATTTTATTCATCTTTAAATTTTTGTTTTTTTCTTTGGTTTTTTTTATTCTTTTCACATTGACTTTCCGCGTTTGTTTTTGGATACGTTATTTCGTTTCGCGCTGAAGAAGAGAGGCGTTTGTCCTCTCGAAATATTTGCTTTGTTGTGTTTTTTTTCACTACTTTCATTTGGCCTATAAAAAACCCCATTTTTGCTCGTTTTTCTTTCTTTATGAAAATTTTAATAGTACTTTTTCTGGTCGTTTTAATTTTGATTTTGCTTCTTACTTTCAGTTGAAAAAAAAACTTTTCTATTAATTTCTGATTGATTTTTAAATAATGCACGGAAATCCACCCCCCCCCCCCCCTTTCCATGGCAAATCCCCCACAAACAATTTCTTCATGAAAAGTTCTTCCTGTGTAAAATCCCCCTCGCTGATGGAAATTGCCCCGGGCAATTCCATCTCAGCTGAAAATTCCCCCCGGCAAAATTTCTTTTGGACGATTCCACATGAAAAATTCTCCTTAGGATACTTTTATTTAAATAAGACTTGTTTTTTTTTAAATTCCTGATCGTTTTTCAAATCTTGGTGGGAATCTCCATTCGCGGAATTTTTTCGGAACCCCCCCCCCCCCTCAATGGAAATTTTTCCCGCGGGAAATTTCATCATGTAGAATTTCTCCCGCCAAAAATCCTCCCCCAGGTAAAAATCCCTGAGACAATTCCAAGCCCGCTGAAATTTTCCCCCGGATGATTCCTCCAGAACATCTCCATATGTAAATTTGTGTCGCCAAAGAAACAGTAAGACAGATAATTAGGATTTCGTATAGGAATTCTGGCAAATTGCCCCCGTGTAAAATTCTCACTGGAAAGTTCACCTCCACGAACTTCCCACGTAAAATTCTCCTCGTTGAAAATCCCTCCACTCCCCGAAGAAAATCCCACGTAAAAAAATGTTGTCTGTGTACTTCCCAATAACAAATACTATATGTAAACACCAGAAAAATTTCATAACTTACTGCCCTTTTCATGGGGGGGTGTAAAGGGGTCTTGTCATCTCCAAAAGGATTGTTATTGACTTTTTCATCTATGATGAAAAAAATGGCTATCTCAAAATTTCGATCAGACGACTTTGGAGAAAAAGGGGCGTGGGAGGCAGGGGCGTCCCAATGGGGGGGGGGGGAGGGGCAAGCCAATTTTCTTCCCCCTATTTTGAAAATCAAGCCAATTTTCCCAGGCTCCTGGCCTTTGGTGGGTAATATTAAACGTAATGAATCAAATATGCCTGGAATTAGCATAAAAAGCCAATTCTTTTAATGTATCTTTTATTATCCAATTCTGTTTTTTCGAGTTTCGGTTATTATTGGGCCAAGTCGCTCCTTACTTACGGTTAGATACCACGAACTGTTTGAAACCTGGAAACTAGAGAAATGTTCACTAAATTAACTAACAATAGAAGTATGAGTAGAGAGGGAGGTGCTACTCCGATCCCTCACCCCTGCTGCCATCTACAATTTAGTTTAATGCTGACGGGACATAATTTATTCAAGGATTATCGATCGAGTCTAATGGGGGGTGTGTGTCAAGGTCAATCGATCTGTTGTTGTTTGGTCACGTGCGAATGACATGAGGGGTGATTTACATAATCGATGGGGGAATTATTGATTCACGAGCGTGGGGAATTATGAAACAATAAGGCTTCTTTAATCTTAGGTCTGTGGGATAAACGTTCATTAGGTCAGAGAGAAAAATTAATATTCTATTTTTAAATAGGGCTTCACGAAGGGGGAATTAAGAAACATTAAGGCTTCTTTAATCTTAGGTCTGAGGGATAAACGTTCTTTAGGTCAGAGAGAAAAATTAATATTCTATTTTTAAATAGGGCTTCACGAAGGGGGAATTAAGAAACATTAAGGCTTCTTTAATCTTAGGTCTGAGGGATAAACGTTCTTTAGGTCAGAGAGAAAAATTAATATTCTATTTTTAAATAGGGCTTTATTAATCTATAGTGTCAGGAATTATAAATGACATCACTTGTTATCTTGGAATTATGTGGGAGTCTAAAGAGATAGAAATTCTATTTTAAATACGGCTTCACGGAGCTTTAAGTCGGAGAGATAAATTGATATTCTAACGAAACCATAATAATTTAGCTAGGAAAATTTATGAGATGAAGAGATTAACGTAGGAAAGGGTTCCCTAGAAATTTGAAATGTGAAAGCACAGAGATGCCAAACAAAAGGAACACGATGAAATTACTTTTAGGGATTATTTGGGCGAAACGGTTTTAGACAGCTTATGGAATTATTTCGGCAAAACCGTTAGAGACATTGATTTAAAAGATGATTTAAAAGATGATTTTTGAGTGTGGTCGTTATAATACACAAGTTCCATTGAACAGTGTTGTGAGGCCCCCTACCACAACCCCAAAGAGCCCCGATCCCCCTACCCCGATCCAAAGGGTTCCAATCCCAATACCCCAATCCATAAGGACCCCCCCCCGGTCCCCAAAGGTTCCCAGGTCTCCCACCCGGCCCCCAGACCCTCAAAGGCCCACCCCGGGCCCCCCAAAGGCACATCGAGCTCCCAAAAGACCACCGGGGTCCCAAAGGCCTTCACCCGGTCTCCAAATGTCCCCCAGGCTCTCAACCGGCCTCCAGGACCCCCAAAGACCCTCCCCCGGCCCCCAAAGGTCCCCGGGCTCCCAAAGGACCAATCGGTCCTCAAGTGCCCCCCAGACCCCCAAAGGCCCTCCCTGTGCCCCAAAGGCCCTCCCCCGGTCCCCAAAGATCCCCCGGGCCAGAGAAGCGCCGCCGGGATGCGCCTTGGGCCAGGAAAGCGCCGCAGGATGTGCCGCAGGATGCGCCGCGGGTCCCCCGGTCCTCAAAGATCCCCCGGGCCAGAGAAGCGCCGCCGGGATGCGCCGTGGGCCAGGAAAGCGCCGCAGGATGTGCCGCAGGGATGCGCCGCGGGTCAGGAAAGCGCCACAGGGGATGCGCCGCAGGGAGGTTTGGTTAGGTACCTATGATTTGGGATGGGTGGATTGCTACTTTTGACTTTTCTGAGCTGGATTTCTTAGCCTATCATAGGTTTTTGTTGTCTGAAACCTATAGTTTGGGATGACTAGTTTGCTATTTTTGACTTTTCTGAGCTAGGTTTCTTAGCCGTTCATAGGTGAGTGTTGTCTGAAACCTATGATTTGGGATATGTAATTTGCTATTTCCGACTTTTCATAACCGGATTTCTTAGTCTTTCGTAGGTGTGTGGTGTCTGAAACCTATGATTTGGGATGTGTGGGTTGCTATTTTTTTGACTTTTCTGAGCTGGATTTCTTAGCCATTCATAGGTGTGTGTTGACTGAAACCTATGATTTGGGATGGTTAATTTGCTATTTTTGACTTTTCTGAGCTAGATTTCTTAGCCTATCATATGTGTGTCCTTTCAGAAAATTATGATTTGGGAGGTGTAGTTTGCTTTTTGGACTTTTCAGAGCTAGGATTCTTAGTCACTCATAGGTGTTTGTTGTCTGAAACTTCGAGTTTGGGATGAGTAGTTGGCTATTTCAGACTTTTCTGAGCTAAGGTTTCTTAGTATTTCGTAGGTGAATGCTGTCTGAAACTTATGATTTGGGATATGTAAATTACTATTTCGGGCTTTTCTGAGTTGGATTTCTTAGTCTTTCATAGGTGTGTGGTGTCTGAAACCTATGATTTGGGATGTGTAGTTTGCTATTTTCGTCTTTTCTGAGCTGGATTTCTTAGCCTTTCATAGGTATGTGTTGTCAGAACATTATGATTTGGGATGTGTAGTTTGCTATTTCAGGCTTTTCTGAGCTAAGGTTTTCTAGTATTTCGTAGGTGAATGTTGTTTGAAACCATAGTTTGGGATGAGTAGTTTGCTATTTTTGACTTTTCTGAGCTAGGTTTCTTAGTCTTTCGTTGGTGTGTGTTGACTGAAACCTATGATGTAGTTTGCTATTTTTGACTTTTCTGAGCTGGATTTCTTAGTCTTTCATAGGTGTGTGTTGTCTGAAACCTATGATTTGGGATGGATGGATTGCTACTTTTGACTTTTCTGAGCTGGATTTCTTAGCCTTTCATAGGTGTTTGTTGTCTAAAACCTATAGTTTGGGATGACTAGTTTGCTATTTTTGACTTTTCTGAGCTAGGTTTCTTAGCCGTTCATATGCGAGTGTTGTCTGAAACCTATGATTTGGGATATGTAATTTGCTATTTCTGACTTTTCATAACCGGATTTCTTAGTCTTTCGTAGGTGTGTGGTGTCTGAAACCTATGATTTGGGGTTTGTGGGTTGCTATTTTTTGACTTTTCTGAGCAGGATTTCTTAGCCATTCGTAGGCGTGTGTTGACTGAAACCTATGATTTGGGATGGTTAATTTGCTATTTTTGACTTTTCTGAGCTAGATTTCTTAGCCTTTCATAGGTGTGGCCTTTCAGAAAATTATGATTTGGGAGGTATAGTTTGCTTTTTGGACTTTTCAGAGCTAGGATTCTTAGTCACTCATAGGTGTTTGTTCTCTGAAACTTCGAGTTTGGGATGAGTAGTTGGCTATTTCAGACTTTTCTGATCTAAGGTTTCTTAGTATTTCGTAGGTGAATGTTGTCTGAAACTTATGATTTGGGATATGTAAATTACTATTTCGGGCTTTTCTGAGTTGGATTTCTTAGTCTTTCATAGGTGTGTGATTTCTGAAACATATGATTGGGAATGTGTAGTTTGCTATTTTCGACTTTTCTGAGCTAGGTTTCTTAGCCTTTCATAGGTATGTGTTGTCAGAAAATTATGATTTGGGATGTGTAGTTTGCTATTTCAGGCTTTTCTGAGCTAAGGTATTCTAGTATTTCGTAGGTGGATGTTGTCTGAAACCAATAGTTTGGGATGAGTAGTTTGCTATTTTTGACTTTTCTGAGCTAGGATTCTTAGTCTTTCGTTGGTGTGTGTTGACTGAAACCTATGATTTGGGATATGTAGTTTGCTATTTTTGACTTTTCTGGGCTGGATTTATTAGCCTTTCATAGGTGTGTGTTGACTGAAACCTATGATTAAGATAAGTGGTTTGCTATTTTTGTCTTTTCTGAGCTAGTTTTCTTAGCCGTTCATAGGTGTGTGTTGTCTGAAACTTATGATTTGGGATGTGTAGTTTGATATTTGAACTTTTCAGAGCTATGATTCTTAGTCCGTCATAGGCGTTTGTTGTCTGAAACTTCTACTTTGGGATGAGTAGTTTCGCTATTTCAGGCTTTTCTGAGCTAAGGTTTCTTAGTCTTTCATAGGTGAATGATGTGTGAAACCTATGATTTGGGATATGTAAATTACTATTTCGGGCTTTTCTGAGTGGGATTTCTTAGTCTTTCATAGGTGTGTGTTGTCTGAAACCTATGATTTGGGATGGGTGGATTGCTACTTTTGACTTTTCTGAGCTGAATTTCTTAGCCTTTCATAGGTGTTTGTTGTCTGAAACCTATAGTTTGGGATGACTAGTTTGCTATTTTTGACCTTTCTGAGCTAGGTTTCTTAGCCGTTCATAGGTGAGTGTTGTCTGAAACCTATGATTTGGGATATGTAAATTACTATTTCGGGCTTTTCTAAGCTAGATTTCTTAGTCTTTCGTTGGTGTGTGTTGTCTGAAACCTATGATTTGGGATGGATGGATTGCTACTTTTGACTTTTCTGAGCTGGATTTCTTAGCCTTTCATAGGTGTTTGTTGTCTGAAACCTATAGTTTGGGATGACTAGTTTGCTATTTTTGACTTTTCTGAGCTAGTTTTCTTAGCCGTTCATAGGTGTTTGTTGTCTGAAACCTATAGTTTGGGATGACTAGTTTGCTATTTTTGACTTTTCTGAGCTAGATTTCTTAGCCTTTCATAGGTGTGTCCTTTCAGAAACCTATGATTTGGGTTATGTAGTTTGCTATTTTTGACTTTTCTGGGCTGGATTTATTAGCCTTTCATAGGTGTGTGTTGACTGAAACCTATGATTGAGATGAGTGGTTTGCTATTTTTGTCTTTTCTGAGCTAGTTTTCTTCACACAAAAACTTACACACACACACACACACACGAAAACTTACACACACACACACGTCAAAACTTACACACACAGAAGCTTAGACACACAAAAACTTACACACACACACACACAAAAAAAATTAGACCCACACGCAAAAACTTACACCCACACGCAAAAACTTACATGCACACAAAAACTTACATGTACACAAAAACTTACACACACACTAAAACTTACAAACACACACAAAAACTTACACACACACACACAAAAACTTACACATACATACAAAAACTTATGCACACACACACACACACACACACACACACACATACACACAAAAAACTTACACATGCACACGAAAACTTACATGCACATAAAAACTTACATGCACACAAAAACTTACACACACACAAAATCTTACACGCACAAACAAAAACTTACACACACACACGAAAACTTACACACACACACGAAAACTTACACACACACACAAAAACTTACACACACACACATGAACACTTACACACACACACACACACGAAAACTTACACACACATGCCAAAACTTACACGCACACAAAAACTTACACACACACACACACACAAACTTACACATGCACACGAAAACTTACATGCACACAAAAACTTACATGCACACAAAAACTTACACACAGACACACACACACACACACACACACACACACACACACACACACACTCAAAACTCACACACACACACACACACACACACGAAAACTTACACACACACGCCAAAACTTACACATACACACACACACACGAAAACTTACACACACATGCCAAAACTTACACGCACACAAAAACTTACACACACACACACACACACACACACACAAACTTACACATGCACACGAAAACTTACATGCACACAAAAACTTACATGCACACAAAAACTTACACACAGACACACACACACACACACACACACACACACACACACACACAAAACTCACACACACACACACACACGAAAACTTACACACACACGCCAAAACTTACACACACACAAAAACTTACACACACACATGAGGAAAAAAGAATTAAGGTTAGATATTCAGTTTAATTTCACTAGTTTTCTCCATTCTTCTTGATTATGATAGTGATTTATTTTTTATTTGTCATTGATGTTTTAAAAACTAAACCACACTGCTCAAAATATTTAGTTTTCAATAAAACGAAAATAAATAAATGGGTTTTAGAACTTTTACGATTAGGGGAGAGAGACGGGGGCCAGTTCCCAAACTCCTGTTAACAGTAATTTTCGCTCGTTTTAAGTTTTAATTTTCTGTTCAGTTCAATATTTTACTTGCTTTTTTACTGACAAATATATACATCATTCCACCTTTGATTCTATTGAAATAAAGACCGGGCTAATATATTGTAGACCCTGAAAAGAAAAAGCTAATTACAGTAACAAGCTAATGTTCTAGAATAATGCTAATTATTTGAGTAGTAGCTTAACTACAATAAATTTCCGCACGGAACAATGTGAATAAAAAAGTTAGTTTCACCAGTCAAATGTTAATTACAAAAACTTTGCAAGCACAAACTTAAAGATGTGTCCTTTAGACAGGCACTGGAAAAAGTAGGGGTTTTCAACAGAAGAATGTGTTTTTAACGCTTCATTGTTTAAATTAAAACTTTGAAAGTTTACATGTGGCTACTCTGTATGTATTAATCTAAAAAAAACGAAGTTTTCCAAGGGAAGTAAAGAGCGAAGTTGATACTTAAAACGGAACGAAATTATTGCTTTTCAGCCTATCTAATATATATATATATATATATATATATATATATTATATATATATATATATATATATATATATATATATATATATATATATATATATATATATATATATATATATATATATATATATATATATATATATATATATATATATATATATATATATTTATATATCAATCCGACTCTTACAAATAAACCAACTATTTATGTTTCCCTGTGTTTCTAGAATTATAGAAAACTAGCGCTTTACTGAAAACACAAAAACCAAGTATCAAAAACAGGAATATTGATTTGGGAAAATCGAGTATGAAGCCTGACAACAAAAAACTAATCTATAAAGCTTTTCATAGTCTTACACCAGTTGTGACATCAGTAACTTTCCATATACAATTAAAATTATCTTAAAAACATAAGCGTAGAATTAAATATTTTTTTAATAGCCGCAAAGTCATTGAACAGCATACAGATTATTGGATTGATTTATCAGGCAGCATTCTGGAATAATAGTCAAAAAGCTATAATATCAATAGTGATTAATAAACAATCTTCAAATGTAAGAAATATGCTTTAGTATTACTTGAAATGAAGATCAAATAAGACATAATATGAATTCTGAAAATATGGTTATTTGTCTCTATACAACAGTGAATTTCAAGCTATGATACAAGTTCTTAAGCTAGTCTATAGTCCTAATCCTAATGCTATCTAGATGGCTTTACTTCGAACTTGTCTACAAAGTAGACATGTCCTTTTTAAAACCAAAACGACAGCCAGGCATTGACATGAGCCATTGTGCAGAAGTGATATCAAATTAAACGAGAAAAAAAAAATTAAGCAACAATCCTAAAATGAATTGTTATTTATCAAACAGTTCGTGGTAACGAACTGTAAGTAAGGAGCGACCCGGCTCAATGGTAACCGAAACTCTAGAAAACGGTTTTGATACCAATAGATACATCAAAAGAATCAGATTTCAATGCTGAATTCAAATATATAACTTTCATCTTGTTTAGTCCTACCCATCAAAAGTTACGCGCCTGAGAAAATTTGGATGATTTTCAAAAAAAGGGCGAAAGACCCCCTATAAGTTATAGAACCTTGACGAAAATCACACCATCATATTCAGCGTATCAGAGAACCCTACTGAAAAGGTTTCAAGCTCCTATCTACAAAAATGTGGAATTTTACATTTTTTTTCCAGAAGAGAGATCACGGATGCGTGTTTATTTGTTTTTTTGGGTTTTTTTTTCCAGGGGTGATCGTATCGACCCAGTGGTCCTATAATATCTTGGGAGGAATCATTGGATCGGAAATTAAAAGTTCTAGTGCCCTTTGTGACAAAAAAAATGGAGGGCAACTAGGCCCCCTCCCAGGCTTATTTTTTTCCCAAAGTCACCTGATCAAAATTTTTATATAGCCATTTTGTTCAGCATGGTTGAAAATATGATAAATATGTTCTTTAGGATGACTTAATCCCACAAAGTCCCCGGGGGAGAGCTGAAAGTTATGAACTTTGCCCAATGTTAACATATAGTATTGGCTTTGGACCATAATTGTTGCAATAGTACCGTCTTATGCTTCCAAACTCTTCCACTTAAGAAGTGGCACCAAAAGTGCCGTTTTAGTGCTATATGGCACCTATAGATGATAAAATTGATAAAAATCACGTATATATGAGTAATAGCACTAAAATGAGTCTTCCCGGGATATGCTTGGGAAAATGACTGCATCACATTTGCAAAAATAGTGAATTATCTAAAAAGTAATGATAAGAAGGGACAAACCATGATTGATAAAAAAAAATCCAAGGAGGAATCAAACGCATGATAATCTAATTTGAAGTTCAGCGCTATACTAAGAGAACCACGCTTCTAATAATATAATTTAATATATTGGTGTCTGTAGGACTTTAATTGTGTAGCTTATTAAGGAGGCCTGGAGGAGGAACCTGCGTGAGGTGTTCTGGCAAACCTCGAGTTAAGAGTTTTAGATCATAATTATTACAATTACACCGTTTTATGCTATCAAGATTTTCCACTTAAGAAGTGGCACCAAAAGTGTTGTTTTCAGTGGTATATCTCACTTATGAATTATAGAATTGATAAAAGCCTTTAGATATGAGCAAACGTTTTCAAATGAGCCATTAAACATCACTCTAAGAAGTTCTAGCCCCACCTTTTCTACTTCAGACATGGCACAAAAAGTGCCGTTTTTAGTACCATTTGAAACTTGCAAATGGCGGAATTTAAAGGAAGAACGTAAACATGAGCAATATTTTATATATGAGCTATCAAGAATCTATCTACGAAGTTCTGGTTGCCCGCTAGCCCCACCCCTTGAGAAATGGCATAAAGTGCCCATTTTTGTTCCATATGGCACTTGCTTATTGTGGAATTTATATAAACCACGTACATATGAGAAATAACTTTTGAATGAGCTCTTAAACATCTCTCTATGGTGTTCTAGTAATGCGCTAGGCCTGGAAAAAAAGAAAAAAAAATGACCGTTTTAAAGTTTTTTAGCTTATAGTCCCTGTGGGCTGTGGTTCGCTCTTTACTAGTTTGCAGATAATGCTTCGACCATGACAAAGAGTTCATTGCGAATTCTCCAAAAAAACTAGTTCATATTGAAATCTGTGATTTCTAATAGATGGTAGAATTTGTAAAAAACCTAGTGAATATAATTAATAGCTTATAATTGAGCCATTAAATATCTATCTACGATGGTGTGGTAGCCTGCTAATGTTTCAGTAGCTTACTGGTGAGCCGACGATCTATAAAACTTACTAAGGGGTTGAGAGGGGGAGGGTGCGGGAAGGGTTCTTGTAAACCTCCAGTTAAGGGTTCTGGAACATCACTATCAAAATAGTACCTGTTTTGTACTTCGGAGCTTTTCCACTTATGAAGTGGCACCAAAAGTGTTGTTTTCAGTGCTATATCGCACTTACTAATGGTAGAATTGATAAAAAAAAAGGCACGTTGACATGAGCAATAGCTTTGAAATGAGCCATTAATCATAACCCTTATAAGTTCAGCTAGCCCAATTGCCTCGGCTTTTCTACTTGAGACATGACACAAAAAGTGCCGTTTTTAGTGCCATTTGGAAATTCTAGATGGTGTACTTTAGGCCTATAGAAAGAACGTAGATATGAGCAATATCTTTTATATGAGCTATAAAAAATCTGTCTACGATGTTCTGGTAGCCTGCTAGCGCCACCAGTTGAGAAATGGCAGAAAGTGTCATTCTAGCAACAAGTGACACTTGCAGATGGCGGAGTTTATGAAAAGCACGTAGATATAAGAAATAGCTTTTGAATGAGCTATTAAGCATCTCTCTATGATGTTCTGGTGACCCGCTAAGCCTGGAGAAAATAAAAACAGAAAAAAGGAGACAGATCAGTTCTACCGATGCAAAAAACGATTTTCCTTGTTGTTTAAGGAGGGGGACTGTAATCTCCCTGCATTAGGTTTTCGACAATTCTGATTCCAATGTTGCACTTTTCATTTTGATCTGACAGCATTTTCGAGGGATTTCAGGCTTTTTTTCGAAATCACCATAAATTTCTTTTGCAATAAACTTTTACTTTTAAGACAAACCAAAATAATAGTTAATAATAATAATAATAATTTATTTATAACCCACTGCACAAACAATGTGAAAAATAGTGGAGTAAAGAGAAAAAGGAAAGAAAAATAAACACGCACAGCACTTAAAAGTAAGATAAACAAATAAAAATAAAATTCAGCGAAACAAACGAATGAGACCATGGTGAGGGGACAGTTTTTCATAGGCATTTGCAGACAGTTTTATATGTAAATCACGAAGTTTTTCATTTATATCAGGTGTGTTATACATTTTGATAATACGGCGATTACGAAGTTACAACGGAAGATATAACAAAAATTTGCTATACCGACAATAGACTTTCCTTAATTTAGATAGGTCATTCTTCCTAAGCAAATGTAAATACCTGAAATAGCATAGTCACAGAAAACAGAATACAGCGACACTAAAGCTTTGCGATTTTATTTCGACTGATTTGCAAGAATCTTGGAATAGCCACATCTAATCTTGGTGCATGCGTCCCTAACATCTGACTGGCGAAAACAAAACATATTATTGCACAGAGTAATACCAAGCCAACGTAGGCTATCAACTGAACGTATAGAAGCATAATCTCAACTCAAAGGAGAATTCGTAGCATTACCGTTGAAACAAAGATACTCACACTTTTCAAAGTTTAAACTAATTTCAATATCTAAAAAACTTTTTTTCACATTATCCACCATCTTGGACAAAGAAAATTTGCTCCTACTAATAATTAGGAAGTCATTTGCGTGAGCAATATACGATACATCAGAAAAACAAAGAAAGCAAGCATCAGATATCTTAGAGAGGACTAGAGCAATAGAAAGCTTAAAAACATTAGGAGATAACCCACCTCCTTGGCGTACTCCGCATCGAACACGAGCAATCTCTTAGACATTAACCCCGTTCATGGACATTAACCTCGTTACCATTCTTTAATCAGTGTCAGATGGCAATTTTTTTCACTTGAGAAATGGCACATAATGTGCCATTTTGTGCCACATGGCACTTTCAGATGATGGAATTTATAAAAATCACGTAGATGTGAGAAACAGATTTCTAATGAGCCATTAAGCATCTCTCTAAGATGTTCTGGTAAACCGCTAGCCCTGGAAAAAAAGGGAAAAAATAAAAGGGGGACTGATCAGTGCTACCCACACGAAAAAGTGATTCTTCTTGTTTCTTAAGGTTAGGGACTGTAATTTCCTTGAATGAGGTTTTTGACTATGCTGATTTTAATGGTGTACTTTTTATTTTGATCTGAGGCGATTTTCGAGGTGGTTCAGGCTTTTTTTTCGAAATAACCATAAACTTCTTTTCTAAGAAACTTCTTTTCTAAGAAACTAAGAACATAAACTTCTTCTTCCCTTCTTTTTTAATAAACTTTTATATTTCATACGAACTGAAACGATAATTACCGTGCCTGAAACAGTGTCAGATGGAAATTTTTTTCCACTAGGCAGTTTTTTTCTAAACACCTTTTTTAACTTTTTGTTACTATGGGCCGTGGTTCGCTCTTTACTAGGTTGCAGCTGCCGCTGCAACCATGATCTGCGTGTATAATGAGATGTATCCGGCAATTTGGTTGGTCGGAGGTGAGAAATTTGGTTAGTCGGGGGCGAGCCTTATGGCGAGAGATAATTTCTCACCATAAGTCTACAGCCTCACGCTCTAGGAAGAAAAGGTTTGTTGCAACCTCTGACTTTCAGCTTTCAAACAGCTGAAGATTCCATTCGCTTGAACTCAGGCAGTAAATGGCTTTAAGTTTGGCCTTCGCTGCAATAGTTCGAGTTTAGCAAAATCCTGGCAGTAGCAACCGAAACAGACTTGGTAGTTTTACAGGTATGTTCGGTGAGCACTTATGTTGGATTTTTTGGCACTAGTTGGAAAAAGTTTACTAAAAAAAAAAAAAATGTTTTTAAAACTATTTGCAATAGAGTGATTTTACGCGTAAAGCTTGAAATAAAATATTAGAGGCATTGATATGGCCTTGTCTAAAATAAATAACCACGTATCTTCAATGTAATAGGCTAGTTTCTGGTCCAACCCTTCTTTTTGAAGAGGTCGTTGTAGAAAGTTGGAAGGAGGCTCGTTCAATTGTAAACTGAAAGTTCTAGTGGGCTTTTTAAACGAAGAAGGTGATTAGAAGGCAGCCAGCCCCCCTACAGTTCCTATTTCCACTTCACGGTTCTCCTTAAACTCCAATGAGATCATGCCAAAATTTTGATATAGTAATTTTGTTCAAAATTTTGTTCAAATAATTTAGGCTGTAGTCCTAAATTATTCAAACCAGTCGTTGTTCCTAAATAAGTCTTAGTAAAAAAGCCGTCCTTTTTTGGTCTTGGTTGTGCGATCAGCTAGGCACCGCCATGGGTCATTTGCAAGGACAAGGATCCCAGAGTTCGCTAAAGGTTTAACTCCAAAAACAACACTCCTAAGTAAACTTATCAATGTAAAATTAAAAGACACTATGTGTACACAAAATTTCAAAATATGCTACATGCAATATCTTGATAATGGCTTGTGGTATTTAGCTGAAGCTTTCAGGGAATGATGTGGGTCAGGAACTGGAACTTTTATTTTGACTTTGAGGAGGTGTTAGAAGCGAAATGAAAGACACTGGGTGTATCCAAATCATTGGATTAACACTACAATATCTGCCAATAGCTTGAACAATGGAGTTAAAAGTTTCAACTGGAAAGGTAAAAGGAAAGGTGAGAGTCTTCAAAGGTAGGGCAGAGATACTTCAAAATATGTGTTGGGTGAGAGGAAAGGGGCTAATAATATTTTTCCTCTGATATGCCCGTTCATTGAGTCTCAGTTTAGCTTTCAAGGTGCGAAGACCCCTTTTGCAGCCTGATTTGGATAGAAACGCATGTCTTGCTTATCCAGCAGTGAATAGTGTTAAGATGTACATCACACTGTAGACAATTAAATGCAGAACGGGACAACTGAAGACCCGTCACATTATTCGGTCTAATCTATGTACAAATTGCACAAACAAAATATAAATAATCAAGTGTATATTAGCGATCCGAGAAATGAACACGGTTACTGCAGACCGGGTTTGACGAAGACAGCAAAAATTTTGCTGTGAAAAAGACAGTACCAGCGAAGAATGGCAAAATTATACTTGAACTGGGTTCAGAGTATAAAGTATAAAGCTGTGCAAGTGAAGACAAAGATGCCGAGAATAATCGTGTATGATGTCACGGAGTGTGAAGATGCCGATTCGTTCCGCAGAGAGTTTTTGCGAAGCAACGATAATGTTAAAGACATGGTTGATCAAGGTGAGCTACTGAAAGTTGTCACAATGTTGAGCAAAAATAGAAACAGTGCAAAAGTCGTACTTGAAGTTAGCCCAAAACTCCGCAAGTCCATCCTGCTATATGGTCATGGGAACCTCGGCTTCTTGATGAAGCACTGTCATGACTATGTGTTCATCATAAAGTTTTTTAAATGCTGCCTTTATGGCCACCGAGCAACTGAGTGCAGAGGCATGCAGTGCTGCTCTTTTTGTATGGATAACCATTCATTTGATGATTGCCCAAAATCATTTTCTGATCGCCCATCGTGCACTGCCTGTCACCATAGCAAGACCAATGGAAGCCCACATCCGTCGTACGAAATTAAAAAGTGCCCAACTGCGCAAAAGACTATAGCAAAACTGAAAGACCGAATTTTGTATAACGAATAATGTTGCAATCAGCCAGTGTAAATGATGTGAATAAATCATTGTCTTTCATCCAGATTAACTTGCAGCATTCTTTCCATGCAATGAAGCAGTTACAACAAACCCTTGCAGAAAGAAAGCCAGATGTTGTTCTACTGCAGGAGCCCTATGTTAATAAGTTCGGAAAACTTTCGTGTATTCCAAGAGAATATGGTTGTTTTTCAAAAATTGATTACGATAAGAGGTTTTTTGTGCAGCTGTTTTAGTTAAAAAATGTTGTCGTGCAGATATTAATTTTGATAATTCGTCGAAAGAATGTGTAACTGTGTCTATTTATTTGCCAAGTCATAAAGTTGTTGTTTCGTCAATATATCGTCCCCCGTCAATTCAGTCAGTATCTGATGTATTAGCTGTGACTGATGGGTTAATCAATCATAGTAATCATGTTGTTGGTGGTGACTTTAATGCTAAAATCCCGATTTGGATGACAAGTTGCAATAGTGATAGAAGAGGAAAAGAATTAGATGATTATTTTGCAAATAAGAATTTAGTTGTAATAAATTACCCAAATGTGCCGACGTATTATGTCGGCTCTTCTAACACATATGTCACAGCTGTAGGTTCTAATCTAGTTCAGCTCCTAGAGGGTTTTTAATCAATGCACAGTTTGGCAGTGACATAAGTAAAAAGACACTATGTGCTGCTATGCTCCGAGAATAGCGTGTTTGCATTATACCGGCAATGGCTTGGGGTATACATCTGGAACTTTCAAGACATTTTAATATAGGGGTGCAGAAAGGAAAGGATTTTGAAAAACAAGGGAAGATGGCAGAGCTAAATGAAATAGTCTATATGCATCTAGGTCATCAAAATTTTATGTCTGTAATATTTGAATTTAGTTGTGAATTCTAAAATAATAATTTAGTTGTAATAAATGATCCAAATGTGCCAACGTATTATGTCGGCTCTTCTAACACATATGTCACAGCTGCAGGTTCTAATCTAGTTCAGCTCCAAGAGGGTTTTTAATCTGGGTACAATTTAGCAGTGACATAAGTCAAAAGGTACTATGTGTTGCTATGCTCTGAGAATAGCGTGTTTGCATTATACCGGCAATGGCTTGGGGTATACATCTGGAACTTTCAAGACATTTTAATATAGGGGTGCAGAAAGGAAAGGATTTTGAAAAACAAGGGAAGATGGTAGAGCTAAATGAAATAGCCTATATGCATCTAGGTCATGAAAATCTTATGTCTGTAATATTCCAAACATGGCCCAGGGGACAGAACTTAATCGGGCAGAATAAGTTGAAGAAAACTTTAACTTATTCTGCAGTTGAAGGTACTTCAACTGCACATAGTTGCAATAGTTGCATAGTTACAACCGCCACATACTTGAAGGTACTTCAACTATGTGGCAGAGGAGGAGGACACCGGCCAAAAATGTTTTGCCTCTAATGACATTAATTTTCATCGCAGCACAAACTGCTATGATAGTCTATTCACGGTTAGGTAGCAAGGTAAATCCAAAGACACTATCTGTTGCCAGGTTACCAAAATATCTAATTCGCATTTTTTTTGGGGGGGGAGAACGTTTTTGAGATCAAGTTTAAACTATAGAGAATATTTTTCTTAAGGAGGATATTCAGACCTTAGATTCTAGCATAGGGAGAAGGTTTTACCATTATTTTCTATAAGTCCCTTAAGAATTTTGGCACTTTACGTGCACCTAAAGTGGCACTTCAAGTGGTGAGATAGTGATGTAAATTGAGCTGTAACTTCTGGAGTGCTTTCGAAGGAAGGGGTAAGAGGAGTTTTGCATTTAGATGGAGGGGAAGAGGTAGCAACAAGATTGTGTCTATGATCTACCCAAAAATAATTGTACAGTTAGCCCTAAAGCAGTTTTAATTTGTTTTTGGGTAGAAGCGGAAGTTTCGGGTTTTAATAGTAAGGTATATCGAAAAACAGTATATGCATGGAAATTATCAAAATAGCTACTTTGTAAGATCTTATGGGTGATCGAGGAGATCAACTTGAAACTTTCAGAATGTGTTGGGGAGAAAAGGGGAATTTAGATATTATGCTTTGGGAGAGTGACAAGAGTCTAAAAACGTCTTTGTCTCTTAGATACTGATTTGCCACAAAAAGGTCGGCAAATTTTGTGTTAAAAACTTAAAACATGAATGTCCTTGAGCTCTTGGGTCAACTTGTGAAAAGAGAATAAACTTGACATAGATATTTTCAACAGAAGAGGGGCTAAAAAGCTAAAGGAAAAAATTGGCAAAAAAATATTTATAAATACAGACATTTGGGGAAATTATCAAACAGTTCGTGGTAACGAACTGGAAGTAAGGAGCGACCCGGCTCAATGATAATCGAAACTCTAGAAAACGGTATTTTGATACAAATAGATACATCAAAAGAATCACATTTTAATGCTGAGTTCAAATATATAAGTTTCATCAAGTTTAATCCTACCCATCAAAAGTTAAGCGCCTGAGAAAATTTGGCTGATTTTCGAAAAAAGGGGGAAAGACCCCCTAAAATATGTAGAACCTTAATGAAAATCACACCATCATATTCCGCGTGTCAGAGAACCCTACTGTAGACGTTTCAAGCTCCCATCTACAAAAATGTGGAATTTTGCATTTTTTGCCAGAAGAAAGATCACGGGTGCGTGTTTATTTGTTTTTTTTTCCCCAGGGGTGATCGTATCGAACCAGTTGTCCTAGAATATCGTTGAAGGGCTCAATGGAATGGAAATTGAAAGTTCTAGTGCTCTTTTTAAGTGACCAAAAAAATGGAGGGCAACTAGGCCCCCTCCCACGCTCATTTTTTTCCCAAAGTCACCTGATCAAAATTTTGAGATAGCCATTTTGTTCAGCATGTTCGAAAATATTATAAGTATGTCTTTTAGGATAACTTAGTCCCCCAAAGTTCCCGGGGGGAGGGCTGAAAGTTATAAACTTTACCCAATGTTAACATATAGTATTGGTTATTTGGAAGTATACAGACGTTTTCAGGGGAGATTTTTCCTGGTAGTGGGGGGTGGGTGGGTTAGTCAGGGGTTATGTGGGAGGATCTTTCCATGAAGGAAGTTTTCATGGGGGAAGGGACATTGCTATGAAGGGGACGCGGGACTTCCCAGCATTATTTAAAAAAAGATCATAAATTTAATATAAAAAAACAAATATTTCAACTGCAACAGCAGCAACATCGAAACTTTAAACGAACAGAAAATATTACATATATAATTGGGTTCACCCCGTAGTCAATGCCTCGCTCTTTAAGCCAAAGATTTTTTAGTACTTTCATAAGAGCTATTTATTCTAATTTGTGATTAAGCGGTCATTTTTAAAGAATTGGAACAAAATTTGAACTTTCGCTTAAAGAGCAAGGTATTGACTAGGGGGCGAACCCCCTAATAAACGTATTAAAAATATATGAATATAGAAGTTCGTTACGTAAGTTAATTCGTAAGTTACGTATATTTATTACTAATAAAAACGTTCGTAAATAAAATTAAACAAGTTTCGAGAAAGCCATTTAACTAAATAGAAGTAAATTAATATGAAAATTTTGTTTTAATTATTCATGTACGGTGAGCCAAGATCAAAACCTGCATTTATTCAAAAACGTTCAAAAAATAAATAAAAAAAACAAGTTTTTTAAACTGAAAGTAAGGAGCGACATTAAAACTTAAAACGAACAGAAATTATTATGTATATGAAAGAGACTGTCCCCTCCTCAACACCTCGCTCTTTACGCTAAAGTTGGACTCTGTCTCACAACTTTATTTTTTAAAACAATAAAAACTTTAGCGTAAAGAGCGAGGCGTTGAGGAGGGGACAGTCTCTTTCATATACAGAATAATTTCTGTTCGTTTTAAGTTTTAATGTCGCTCCTTACTTTCAGTTTAAAAAACTTGTTTTTTTTATTTAATCCTCACAAGAACGAATAAGTAGGGAAAGCGCTGGTCTCAAATTTGCCGCTTGTGAACGGAAGTGATATGCCTGGTTTGGGGCAATTCATCCTAAGTTTCCCATGGTTT
>CM051264.1:54896975-54964475 GCA_027921565.1 Artemia sinica
TATTTTTCTTATCTCTAAATAAGGGAAATATTACTACTACTACTAACAACTCATTGCTACACCTAGCCACCTGAGGCCAACAAAGCTAAGCTCACTCCTCCTCCATCCCAATTCATTCAAAGCTTCCCTCTTTACACCCTCTCAGGAAGTTCCTATTTCCCTTAAGGAAGATAAATCATTTGAAATATAAACAGGCTGATTCTCTATTTTGTGTGTATATAAATGAAATTACTTAACAAATTGAACTACAGTTTTAAAAAGTTAGGATTTACTTAAAAAGTATAAATGAAGTTTAGTTATGACAAAACCAAGACAACTAATATATGTTTTATGAAAAGCCTTAAGGAGCAATTTTTTAGTTTAAAATGGCCTTTACTTTTCCTTGAAAAACTTATTTTTCAGAAAGTTATTTTTCAATTAATTTTTGTTCGTTTTTGATTGCAAAAAGTTTCAAGTTTTTAAAGGTTCCTTATTTCAAAATCAAACTTTTTGTTTATAAAAATCTAGTGCTAATCAAAGTATCAAAACTGGTATCAAAGTAACAATATCAAAGTGATAAAATGGGTTTCTGTCAACCTTGGAGTTTTTATTATCTGATGTTTGAACTATTTTTAACAAAATGGCTACCTCAACGTTCTTATTGGATGGAATTGAGGAAAAAAGGGCGTGGAGGGGGGGGGGGGGGCTAGGCGCCTTCCAATCTCTTTTAACTCTTAAAAAGTGAACTAGAACCTTCAATTTCGAATCAAATGAGAGCTCTTTGTAGTTAATACAAGCATCCCTTCCAAAAGACCAATATATGTCCCCAGGGCATAAATTACAACGCCTGCCCCCGGGCCCTGGGGGGTCGTGTCAACACCGGAATTTTTGTTATATGATCTTTGAACCATTTTTAACAAGAGAGCTATCTCAAAATTTTATCGGACGCATTTGGGAAAAAAGGGTTGGGGGGGGGGGGGTAAGCTGGTTACCCTCCAATAATTTTTTGTCGCTTAAAAAGTGAACTAGAACTTTCAATTAACAATTAAATGAGCCCTCTCTGAAGTTTATACGAGCATTCCTTCAATAAGAACCATATATGCCCCCAGTGCATAACTTATAACCCTTGCTCTGAAGACTGAGGGGGGAGTTTCCTGCTCAAAAAAATAATTTTCAGAAATTTCAACTGCGTTGAACAAAATTGCTATATCAAAATTTTGATTGGATGTGTTTGGGGAAATGGTGAACGTGGAAGGGATGTTAGTTGCCTTACAATCACTTTTGACTATTAAAAAGGGAATTAGCCATTAAAATTTCCAAACGAATGAGTCCTTTCTGAAGTTTCTACGACAACGCTTTCTATAAAAACCTTATATGCCCCCAGGGCATAACTTACAACCTTTGCCCTGAGGGCTGTGGGGGGGGGAGGGGTTGTTATCCTCAAAGACCTAATTTCCTAAATTTTTAACTACGTTGAACAAAATGGCTATCTTAAAATTTCAGTTGGATGTGTTTGGGGAAAAGGTAGGCGTGAGAGGGGGTTAGCTGCCCTCCAATCACTTTCGACTATTAAAAAGGGCACTAGCCCTTTGAATTTCCAATCGAATGAGTCCTTTTTGAAGTTTCTACGACAAAGTTTTCTATAAAAACCTTATATGCCCCCAGGGCATAACTTAAAACCCTTCCCCTGAGGGCTGTGGGGGAGTGTCCTCCTCAAAATCATAATTTCTATCTGGAAATCAACTACGCTGAACAAAATGACATCTTAAAATTTTGATTGGATGTGTTTGGGAATTTTGTGGGTGTGGAAGGGGTGTTAGTTGCATTCCAATCACTTATGACCCTTAAAAAAGGCACTAGAACTCTCTATTTCCAATCGAATGAGCTCCCTTTGAAGTTTTCTACGACAACCTTTTCCATATGAAATGCCTCTGGGTAAAATATAATAATAAAACGTTGGAGCCGTGTGGCCTTTACTATAAGCAATGTTATAGCGTTGCCACTGACTTAGAGAGGACGCTAGAACTTTTTATTTCCGTTAAGTTTAGTCCTCTCTCAATTTTCTAAGACTATTAGTTTGACACGATCAACCCTGGAAAAAAGGCAAACGCGCATCCATGATCTTTCTTCTTGTAAAAAAAAAAAAAAAAAAAAAAAAAAAAGCAAAATTCAATGTTTTCTGCAGATGGGAGCTTGAAACTTCTACAATAAGATTCTCTGAGACATCTGAATCGGAAGGCGAGATTTCCATTAAGGTTCCTTGACTTTTTGCGGATGCTTACCTTTTTTTTCCAAAATCAAGCAAAATTTCTGAGGTTCTTGGTTTTTGAGGGGTAACATTAAACCTAATGAATTTTATATATTTAGAATTAGGATTAAAAATCAGTTCTTTTCATGTAGCTATTGTTATCAAAACTCCGTTTTTTAAGAGTTTTGGGTACAATTGGGTCGAATCACTCCTTACTTCCAGTGTGTTACCACGAACTGTTTGAAAAAGAGGCATGTTTGATCTTTGCATTAAACTCCAATAAACTTGAAACTTTCAAGGATAATATTTTGGGTTAAGTGAGCCTCAAGTTTTTTTGGGTCCCAAAATGGGCAAACAAACTTTTTGTGCCCGATTGGTTTGATACTTGCACCCGTAAGACCCTAGGCCAAGAGAGCAGCAAAGAAGTCCTAGACAGGGTACACGGTCCAAAAATTTCTTACGTCCCCATTTTTTTTTTTTTTATAGTTTGCAACATTATTAGGCAAATATTTGTTTTCAGCATTAATTAAAAAAAAACTTTCCGATAAATAAGTTTTTCAGAGAAATGTAAAGGCCATTTTAAACTTAAGCTCAGCAGATACAAATACCTGTTAAAATTAAAACTCAAAACGACCAGAAATTACTATTAAAGAATAAATGAAACCCAAAACGAACAGAAATTAAATAAACAATCATAGCCAAAAACATACAACAAGTAATAATATAAATGAATAAACAGATCTTAACGCGACTAATGCTTAGATTGAATACGAAAATCAAGCCTAAAGCGAAAACAAATATTTTGCTATTGAAGCGTAAATGAAACTTAAAACGAAAAGAAATTAAATAAACAATCAATGCAGCCAAACATACAATAGATATTAATGTAAATGAATAAATAAATCTTAAAACGAGTGAAACTTAAATTGAATGTGCAAATCAAGCGTGAAACGAAAAAGTCTAAAACAGACTGCGTCATTGGCGCTTTACTGAAAACCAATTTTATTACAAAGATTTTCTTTTGTACTTAATATTGAAAATAAACATTAAAATTATAGTAAAATATTGAACTGATGAGCTTTCAGCAATTAATATCAAAATACATCAAATATTCAGTTTAATTTTTTAGTTCTAAAGCTGTTCTACACCAATATAGTTTCACTACAAACAAGAGTTTACTGCCTCCTTCCTTAACTGTAAATAAAAACCAAAAGCCTAACGCATCATTGGCCCTTAACTGAAAACGAATTATATTACAAATATTTTCTTTTCCAGTTCTTACAACATTGAAAATAAAAATAAAATTACAGCGAAATAAATTCTTGAACTGATGTATCTTTCAACAATTAATGTGATCATACATCAAATATTCAATTTGATGTTGTTTATACTTTCCAAGACTGTTCAAGACGCATATAGTTCTCAGTAAAGCGCCAATGATGCAGTAGGTTTTAGACTTTTACAGTGAGAGAAGGAAGCGATACCCAAACTCTTGTTTGTAGAGATTTTTGTTCGTTTCAAGCTTGATTTGCCCGTTCCATTTAAGTTTCAGTCATTTTAAGATTTATTTATTCATTTACATTAATATCTGTTGTATGTTTGTTTGCATTGATTGTTTATTTAATTTCGGTTTGTTTTAAGTTTCATTTATACTTCAATAGCAAAATTTTTGTTATCATTTTAAGCTTCATTTTTATATTCAATCTAAGCATTACTCGCTTTAAGATCTGTTTATTCATTTGTACTACTACTTGTTGTATGTTTTTGCTATGATTGTTTATTTAGTTTCTGTTCGTTTTGGGTTTCATTTATTCTTTAATAGTAATTTCTGGTCGTCTTGAGTTTAAATTTCAACAGGTATTTGTATCTGCTGAGCTGAAGTTTAAAATGGCCTTTAATTTTCTTTGAAAAACTTACTTTTCGGAAAGTTTTTTTTTAATTAATTTTTCTTCGTTATTTATTACAAAAAATTTCAAGTTTTTAAAAATTCCTTATTTCAAAATCAAACTTTTCTTAAAAAAATCAAATGTTCATAAATGTAACAAAACTGGTAACAAAGTAACAATATCAAAGTGAAAAAGTGGGCTTGTGTTAACCTCGGAGTTTTATTATTTGATGTTTGAACTATTTATAACAAAATGGCCATCTGAAAATTTTTATCGGATGGGTTTGGTGACAAAGGCCGTGGGGGGGGGGGGGGCTAATTACCCTGCGGTGTTTTTTGCCTCTTTAAAAATGAACTAGAACTTTCTATTTTTAATCAAATGAGCCCTATCTCAAGTTTATACGAGAATCCCTTCAATAAGAACCATATATACCGCCAGAGTATAACTTACAATGCCTGTCCCTGGGCCCTAGGGGGTTGTATCGACCTCGGAGTTTTAATATCTGATGTTTGAACTATTTTAAACAAAATGGTCACCCCAAATTTTTATCAGATGGGTTTATCCATCCGATAAACCCAAAGGCGTGGACTCTGAGAAAATGCAATACAATTCAATTCAATTCAATTTATTAAATACTACAATAAATACATAAATACACTTAAGCGCCAGAGGTCCCAAGAAGCATAGCTTGTAGAGGACCTCGTATCAATCACAAAATTCACACAAAACAAATCAGGGAAGGAAAAAAAATCAACCATATCTCAAAATTATAAACACAATGCGATAAAAATCAACAAAAAAAAACAAACAACTGCTACACAATAACCTTTGACTTAATTTTATCCAAACTGAAAATGTCCTGTAATTTATTAAAAATCCAAACCATTAATAATATTATTAAACAACTGGGTTCAAATCTCATTCACCATAATAAGAGAGGAGAAAAGAAAAAAAACTATATAAAGTAAAGTGGAAAAAATAGATAAAGCAAAATGAATAAAGAAATAAAGAAAAAAACGAAATTACTTCAAGCCTTAGAGAATATTTTTCTCCAAAGGGAAGAAGAGTTTTTGATAAGAGAAAGTTTACTGGGAATAGAGTTCCAAAGAGAAATTGTTCTATAAATTGGTGACCTCTGAGCTGCTGAGCATACCCTTTTAGGCAGCCGAAATTGGTGAACAGAGCTCCGAAGCAAAGTCTGGCACTTACGTGTTGATGCTAGATCAAAGTAGGATAAGATGCTTGGAGGAAGCAAGAAATTGAAGGCTCGATGAGCTAGTTTTAGGTTCTGCTTCTTGATAACCACATCTAAGGCATCTAGACCTGTATCACTGTAAAGATTAGCTGTAGGATATAGTCGGGGTAGGCGAAAAGTTGCCTTCACTGCTCTATTCTGTGCAGTTCAGAGTTGCCGAAGGGAAGAATAGTTAGTATTGCCCCATAAATTGCAGCAATAAGAAAGATAAGGAAGGACAAATATATAGTAAAGAGAAAGCATTACATCGCGAGGAAGAATTTGATTGGCACGATGAAGCATAGACACTTGACGAGAAATTATAGAATGTGTATAGGAAAAATGAGTTTTGAAAGAAAGAAAACAATCAACGTGCACACCAAGAAGTTTAACACAAGAGCACTGGGGAATTATATCAGTACCATAAAAAACAAAGATTTTTGGGGAAAGTTCAGACATGTGGTATGGGGTTCGAAAATTAATAATGCTACTCTTAGAGCTATTCAACAGCATCCCGGTCTGCTCACACCAAACACGCACATGGTTAAGCAGAAGCTGAGCCTTAGCAACAGCAGAGGGCAGATCATTAGAAACCACAAAAAAATTACTATCGTCTGCAAACAAAACAGTGTGGGAATCAAGGTTGGGAGATGGAGAAAGGTCATTAATATAAATAAGAAAGAGGATTGGTCCCAAAACTGAGCCTTGAGGTACTCCTTTGGAAACCGAAGCTAGATCAGAACATTTTCCATCGCAACACACAAACTGAGATCTATTAGACAGGTAAGATTTAAACCATTCAAAGGCAATTCGCCGAACTTCAAGTAGAGATAGTTTTCCCAGTAAGACAAAATGATCTACCATGTTGAAAGCTTTATAAAAATCAAGAATTAGTCCTAGAACACAACGACCCTTGTCTATGTTAACACGCACGAATTCTGTAACGTCAACTAGAGCACATGCAGTAGAGAGTTTAGGTCGGAAGCCATACTGGTGATCAGACAGAACACAACCGCTTCCAATTGAAGCACCAGTAGACAGGAATGAAAAAAGCCTCTTATGCACAACTTTTAACCTGGCCCTGGGGGTTTGTGTTGACACCGGAGTTTTTGTTATCTGATCTTTAAAAAATTTTCAAAAAACTGGCTATCTCAAAATTTATAGTGGATGGGTTTGGGAATAAAAGGGCGTGTAGGGGGTCTAGTTGCCCATAAATCGCTTGAATCTTAAAAAGTGAACTAGAACTTTCAATTTCCAATCAAATGAGCCCTCTATGAAGTTTATACGAGCATCCCTTTGCTAACAACCATACATGCCTTTAGGGCATAACTTAGAACGCCTTCCCCCGGGTCTTGGGGGGTTGTATTGACACCAGAGTTTTTCTTATCTGACCTTTGAACTATTTTTAACAAAACATCTATTTCAAAATTTTCATTAGATGAGTTTGGAAAAAGAAGGTTTGGGGGGGGGGGGGTCTAGTTGCCCTCGGATCTCTTTTGACTGTTAACAAATGAGCTTGAACTTTGAATTTCCAATCAAATGAGCCCTCTCTGAATTTTATATAAGCATCCTTTTCATGAGAACCATATATGCCCCAGGGAATAACTTAAAACGCCTGCTCCCGGGCGCTGGCGGGTTGTGTCGACACCTGAGTTTTTGTTATCTGACTTGTTCCTGATGATTCATCTGACCACTGTATAATTATGTCTGATTTTCTTATAAATTTTCCGCATAATAAAAAAAAATCAAACCAAGCGTAGAGATTTTTCACATAAAAATGTGTTAAGGTTAAAAGAAGGGCTTGGTGATGTTGATTGGAGTCCTGTAATTGATGAGAAGGATCCGAACCAATCATTAGATAAATTTTATTATATTATGAATGAAAAGCTTGATCTTTTTTGCCCATATAAGAGCCCGAGAGGAAAGAAACTTACCCCAAAAAAACCTTGGATAAATGAATCACTTTTGAGATCTATTAATGAGAAAAATCGTTTATATAGAATTAGAATAAAATATCCAACGGAAATAAATATAACGCGTTTTAAAAATTATAAGAATATGCTGGTAAGGATCCTTAGAGTAAGTGAAAGACTTTATTATGAAAAATCTTTTCGAAATTCAGATTCCCCTAGAAAAACTTGGAGTTTGATTAATGATAAAATTGGAAGAAATAAAAAGTTGTTACACCCTGAAGTGTTATTTGATATTAATGGTAAAGAATTTAGAGGACCACAAGCTGTTGCTAAGAAGTTTAGTGAATATTTTGCTAGTATTGGATCATCTGTTGTTTCAGGAGAAGTTGACCTTTCTTCCCCAAGGTCGCATAAAAAATATCTACCGCCCACTGAAGATACGAGCATATTTATGGCCCCGGTTACTTTTGCAGAATTTCAAAAGGTCATTAAGAATTTAAAAAATGGTAATTCATTGGGATATGATGAACTTTCAACTAATTTGCTAAAAAATATTGCAGGTGTAATTTTTGAACCATTGCTTCATATTTTAAATTTATGTATTTTCTCAGGTACATTTCCTAAAAGATGGAAAATTGCACGTGTAATACCATTGCATAAAAAAGGAGATAAATCTGATACAAATAATTATCGTCCTATTGCAATTTTATCACCATTGTCTAAAGTATTGGAAAAAATTTTAAAAGGAAGGATTACTAATTATCTAGATAAAATAAATTTTTTTACCAAATATCAGTTTGGATTTAGGGCAGGCCATTCGACGGAACAAGCAGTTGCAGCTCTTGTATTAGAAATAAATGACTGCTTAGATAGTAATTATCATGTATCTACTGTTTTTTATGATGTTAAAAAAGCATTTGACACTTTAAACCATGACATTCTTTTTGATAAAATGGAAAATTCCGGTATAAGAGGGAAAGGACTAGAAATAATAAGATCATACCTTTATGGACGTAAAATCGTGGTAGATGTTGATGGACATTTGTCTAGTTTAAATGATCTTGAAGATATTGGTGTCCCACAAGGATCGGTATTAGGTCCGCTTTTATTTTTGATGTATATTAATGATCTTCCACGATGTTTGCAGGGAAATAATGGTCTTGCAATTTTATTTGCAGATGACACAGCTGTTTCTGTTAAAGCGAAGGATTAATCTACATTGATTCAAAATTTGTTTAACACTGTTAGTTCAGTTAATCGATGGTTTGTTTCTAATTATTTAGTACCGAATTTTAAGAAGACTGAATTTATGGTTTTTGGTCATTCAAAACGTGCTACTAAAAAAATTTCATGTCAGGAGCTTCAAGTTGGTGAGCATAAAATACGTAGAGTTCAATCGTATCGTTATTTAGGAGTTTTTATTGATCCCCTTTTGTCATTTCAAACTCATATTGATCATTTAAGGGTGAAACTTTCGCAAAACATTGGGTCTATGTATCGTTTGCAACATGTTTTTCCATTTTCAATTTTAAAAATAATTTATCATTCTTTGATTGCTCCTCATTTAAATTATTGCACAATTATTTATTTAAATACTTTTTGGACGCATATAAAACCCCTACAGATCCTTCAAAATAAAGCAGTGAGAATACTTGGAAATTTTTTACATCGTCCATCAAAACTTAGAGATGCATCGGAAAATGAAACATTATTTCTTTTCTTGAATTTATTAGATCTGAAACATATAAGAGAACTTAATATATCAATATGGCATTTTAAAATACAAGATCCTAGTAGTTATTTTTATGAAAAATCTCTGTTGATTCTGCCCCCTCCTTCGGCTCCTAGGTGTTCTGGAACATATCGAATTCCCTTTGTTAATTGTGAAAGATCTAGATTTTCAATTAGATACCAAATACCATTTATTTCAAATAAATATAGGCTGAAAGATAGAATTCAAATTGAGGCGTCATTTCGGCAAATATCAGTTCTAAGGAAGAAAATATTAAAATTATGTATTGACCTGTGATGGTGGAATAGAAACTTTTTTTTATTATTATTATTATTTTTTTTGTTTATATTTGTTACCCATGTTGGGATAGCCTTCCGTGCCTCACTTGTCCAGCGTTTGTTTTCTTTATGTTTGTTATGTTTTTTGTTTTTTTCTTTAACCAGGTTTTTTTTTTTTTTTCTTTCTCTCTTTTGTTATGATGAGGAAATGTTTTTTTGTTTTGTTTTTTGTTTTTTACCCAATTTTACGAGCTTTGCTCTCTGTTGGGGGTATATGTTTTTTGTTATGTTGATTTAATCAAATAAACAGTTAAACAGACTTCAGAACAGTTTTTAACTTAATGGCTATCTAAAGTTTTTTATATGCATTTGGGGAAAAAGGGGCGTTTTTTTTTTTTGGGGGGGGGGGGGGGGCTAGTTACCCTCCAATCTCTTTTGACTCTCAAAAACGGAACCATAACTTTAAATTTCCAACCAAATTGGCCCTCTCTGAAGTTTTTACGAGCATCCCTTTCATGCAAACCATATATGCCCCAGGGCATAACTTACAACGCCTGCCCTCGGGCCCTGGGTGGTTGTGACGACACCTGAGTTTTGTTATCTGACTTTTGAACAGTTTTTAACTTAATGGCTATCTAAAGTTCTTTAGATGCATTTGGGGGAAAAGGGGCGTGTTGGGGGGGGGGGGGCTTGTTCCCCTCCAATCTCTTTTGACTCTTAAAAAATGAACTAGAACTTTCAATTTCCAATCAAATGAGCCCTCTCTGAAGTTTATACGAGCATCCCTTCCATAAGAACCATATATTCCCTCAGGGCATAACTTACAACGCGTGCCCTCGGGCCCTGGGGCAGTTTTCGTTATATGGTCTTTGAACTATCTTTAAAAAATGGCTATCTCAACGTTCTTATCGGATGGGTTTGAGGAAAAAAGGGCGTGGAGGGGGGGCTAGGTGCCCTTTAATCTCTTTTGTCTCTTAAAAAGCGAACTAGAACTTTCAATTTTCAATCAAATGAGCCCTCTTTGAAGTTTATACAAGCATCCCTTTCACAAGAATCATATTTACCCCCATGGCATAGCTTACAACACCTGCCCCCGGGCCCTGAGGGGTCGTTTCGACACCGGAGTTTTGTTATATGATCTTTGAACTAATGTTAACAAAATAGCTATCTCAAAATTTTTATCGGATGCATTTCGGAATAAAGGGCGTGGGGGGCGGGTTACCCTCCGATATCTTTTGACGCTTAAAAAGTGAACTAGAACTTTCAACTTCCAGTCAAATGAGCCTTCTCTGAAGTTTATATGAGCATTACTTCCATAATAACCTTATTTGTCCTCAAAGCATAACTTATTATCCTTGCCCTGAAGACTGTGGAAGGAGTATCCCACTCAAAGATATAATTTCCAGAACTTTCAACTACGTTGAACAAAATGGCTATCTCAAGATTTTGATTGGATGTGTTTGGGGAAATGGTGGGCATGAAAGGGGTGTTAGTTGCCTTCTAATCACTTTCGACTATTAAAAGGGCACTGGTCATTTAAATTACCAATCGAATGAACCCCTTTTGAAGTTTCTACGACAAAGCTTTCTATGAAAACCTTAAATGACCCCAGGGCCTAACTTGCAACCTTAGGCCTGAGAACTGGTGGGCGGGGGGGGGGGGGGTATCATCCTCAAAGACCTAATTCCCCGAATTTTGTACTACGTGGAACAAAATGGCTATCTCAAAATTTTGATTAGATGTGTTTGGGGAAAAGGTGGACGTGAGAGGAGGGTTAGTTGCCCTCCAATCCCTTTCGGCTATTAAGAAGGGCACCAGCTCTTTGAATTTCCAATTGAATGAGTCTTTTTGACGTTTCTACGACAAGGCTTTCTATAAAAAGCATATATACCCCCAGGACATAACTTATAACCCGTGCCTCTATTACGTTCGTTTCTATCAGTAAGTGTTTACTGATAGTGATTGAAGTGTTTGAAATGTTTGAAGCTTAAAGTGTTTTAAAAATTAAATTTATTTAACGGTTTGGTTTAGAGATATTTTATCGTTGGCTAGATTACCGCCTTGGTCAGATTGATTTATTAATTTGGTTGAAAGAAATACCAATAGATATAAAATTTAAGTACTTCTGGATGCAACTTAGTTCTGAATGAAAACTTCCTGTTTTCTAGTGTAGTTTATCAGTGTTGTACTGGTAAACCGACAGATGATATGGTTAAAACAATTTAACATTGCTCTAAGTTTTACTTCTTGCAGTGATTTTATATCTCTTATTTGCCTCTTGCACTTGTTCTACACCAGACTTGGGGTAATTTTACATTAATCTTGCTGTGGTTTTACACTAAACTTTGTGGTGATTTTTTATCATTCACGCATTGGTTCTGTACCAAAGTTTACAAGATTATGCATCACCTCCATAGCGGTTTTACGCCCCGTTTTGAAGTAGTTTTATACAATAGTAGGCAGTAAATTTTACATTACACTCTGTACTGATTGTACATCACGAACTGACTGAGGCCTAAATAAACGTCGCCGATTAGATACCAAACTGACAGGAACTCGCTGGTATAGATGACATTTCTCAAAAGATCTACAAGTCACAGAAAGCCTCAATTTTTCGACGTAGCCTGAGAATCACTCTTCAAGAGGCTACAAAAGGAAATTATCGAGTGAATGTCAAGTCCATGAATAGTACGTCTTCTAGTTCTTCTGTCATTTACATTCCTGGTGGCTATAACCTGCAGGGGGGACATCTGCCTCAGGGGAACCGGAGTTTAGAATCAAATCCCACAAATCCTACTGGAAATAAAGGCAGGTTGTCCAGAACAGAGAGAATAAAAACAGTCTATCCAATTCCAGGATCACTCAGGTAGGACTTTAGTTGGCCTGGATCAATACCCCACTATTGAACAAGAGACAATTGTGGCCGTGCTATAGAATTCGTCAGACTGAGCGTGGAAGATATGAATGACCAATTTTCTGCTCTTGCAACACACTGGTCCTGCTGTTCAGACCGGTCAAGCTGCCGTTCAAAGTGTATTCACCCCTCCAGGTGTTTCACTTATTGCGATGGCAAAATGAGACACTGTAACTCATCTCAACGCTTTTGGATATCCAGCTATCCAGAACAAGTTGGATAAATCAACGTGGGTAGGGAGGCTGCGGGGTTTGTTGACAGGAAGACCCACTAAAGCTAGTTTGATGTTCTTGTCAAGACAAAGCAGTGGCTATGATGAGGTCAAACCAGCAGTTCTATACAGTTTCGAGATTGCATCAGAAGCTTACCAAGTTTGCTTTGGCTACGAAAAGAAAGAGGCAGACCAGTGTTTCGTTGGCTGTAGGAGAAGGGTAAAGTGATTATTGATCAAATGGTCTAAGTGTCAGGATTATAAACTGATCTTGTGATCCCTCGACAGAAGATGGACAACACTCTCTGACTGATTGTGGTTGAACGGTGTATTCTTTCTCCCCCAAAAAACGACCAACTACGCATATGTCACAAAGAAATTCGTCCCAGCCACTTTCAGGGGAAGTATGAAGAATGGTAGACGCATTCATTTTGGCAGAAGAGACTAAGAACAAGATTCAAAGGGCCGGACAAGGAACGGCGATAAGATTCAAAAACCTCGACGTCATGAAGATCAGCCTCAGACAGAGAGAAAAGATACACAATGGGGACCCGCTTCCGCTTCTTAGTCACTGAAGAATTATATAACTTGTTATGACTTCAAGAAGAAAGGGAATAGGGCCAAGGATTTCCAAACAGCAAAAAAAAACTCTTTAGCTAAAAGTCCTAACCCTGTTGAAGATGCAAGGGGTCAGTCCCATTTTGAAAGTGAAATTGAAGGCCAACAAACCACTTTTTCGGTTGACAGTGGTGCTTCTCATGGGCGCCCATAAGCTGAATTCTAGGGGGGTGCAAACCTCGTCTAATTGGCACTTTTAATTCTATATAATAGAAATCGCAGAACAAAAATATAAAAATAAGGCAGCATCATTCAGCCAGGGGGGCCGGCGTCCCCTGCCCCCCCCCCCCTTATGGACGCCCATGGGCCGATTCTATGTGTATAATGCAGGGGAATTATATGTGGTATAATCATCTTCAAAGACAACAAAGCTGTTTTCTTCATGGTAACTACAAATCACATCGCATTACAGAAGTTCACTTCCAGGTAGGAAAGAAGGGCAAATGTTTCAGTGACTTAATAGCAGCTGCTCTCTGAAGCATTTCACCTGTTGACGTAATCCTGGGGACGTCTTTTCGTCGTTTCTATGAACTTTCCAGTCAGGAATCTGGGAGCAAAAGCCGAAGATCAATATTCTTCTCAGCAGAAGAAAGAAGAATTAATCACCTGAAGAGCCAAAATAGGATGAATCCACACTAAACACAAATAATTCTTCTCCTGTGCAGAGCATTCCTGGATCTTCGTCTGAAAAATATCTTCGAGATGGAAGATGATTTTTCAGTAATGAAATCAGGATCTGTAGACACCGAGGGGTGGGAGACAGAAGGAAGAAAAGTTGGAAAAAAAAGTGCACAGAGGGTGAAATATACAAGACTATATAGTTTGGTGAAACTCAGGAAATAATCCCAGACAAGCTAACTGGAGAGGAACTCAATCGATTGCAGGAGGCTGACAAAAGGGCAGCATATTATTTCAGGCATGTCCCACTTCATGAAATCTATGAGGCTTCAGGCTCTAACAGTTTTCGGTCATGCCATTCAGGTTGCACGGTGCTCCTGCAGCCTTGCAATGCCTTATGGATAAAGACCCGTGCAAGGCAATCACTACTTCCTATTTAAAGGACACTATATGTTTTTTTAGTGACTCTTGGAAGAAGCCCTTAGATCAAGTTCGGAAAACGCTAGATTGCACACGAGAACCAAGTTTGAAGATGCACCCAAAGGAGATCAAAAAGGTTCTGGCTGAGGTTATTTTATTTTGTATCAATAAATTTGAAACGATCAAATTGCCCCACTGGAAAGTAAGATCAAGTCTGTTCAAGACTGTCCTTTATCGGGTGTAAACCTGGAAATTCGTTCGTTCATTGAGATTGCAGTCTACTACAAACGATTTATCAAGACTTTTGCCGAAACTAATGAGCCGCTGAACTTGTTTCTGAAGTGAGGTTCTCATACTATAAAATCTCCATTAAAAAAAAACTGCCATAGCTTTTTTTGTCTTTCAATTTAGTATAATTGACAATGATACAAAATATTTACGATCTGTGTTATTCTGGTAGAAACTCTCTTTTTAAAAGAAAAATATCATTTTAAAAGAGATTTTTAACGAAAATTATTTTTAATTGATGACTCTAGTAGAATGCTAATAATTAATTCCAATGGTCCGATACAGAATGAATTCTAATGGTCCCATACGGAATTAATACTATCGGCACTCTTGAAGGCCAGCCAACTCTTTGAAATCCAGGCAGCATTGAGAAATCAGTGACCTCTACCAAAGGATAGGCGCTAGTGAATGTCACTGCCTTGACTGGTGCAATGGACGTGGCCTTTACCTTAGGATGGCTGTGGTCAATTTATATGGCCATGAGTTTAGTTATAAATAGCTTGATAGGAATTGAATATGACAGTTCCACAAAGACATTTGACTAACTTACATTGATTAAAGTTAGAAAAACCTTTTATTATTAAAAATTAGTGGTTTTACACTCTTTCAAATTGAAGGAGTTGACAATAATGATATGAAGACGTGAGTCCGCAATAAATTAGTAGAAATTGCTAAATATTGTCGGCTAACATTTGAGTGGGATAATATGTTTGGTAGATATGTTATATATTATAATTTAAGTTGGAAGAACAATTATACTTTGCACCTAAAGTCAAAATTATGAATATATCCAGATTACAACTTGGATTGAATGCAATCATGAAGAACATTGAGGTCACTGTACTGGTACATGTGAGAAAATTACTGGTGAGAGTCACTGTACTGGTGAGAAAAGAGTGAATATGTGTTATTTTATTATTACATTTCTGAAAATAAAATGTTTCATAATGATTTTTTTCTGTTTAGATATTTTTATTTGATCCTTTCCTCCTTTTCCTCCCTAGGGAACCAATTAACAATGAGAACGTGCTCAAAAGAAAAGAAGAAAAAACCATTTTTTTTCTTTGAGTTAGTTTATATTTGATAGTGTGAGTGCCAAGAACAAAAAATGTAATGGATTTGAGAAAAAAATCGTGCGGAAACTTGTGACTTTGGAAATATTTTTGAATCTAAAGACCAGTTTCAAGAGTTATCAGTGCAAAAGAAAATATTCTCTCAAAAAATTCTTGACCATATCATGAAAAACGAATCCCCATCTTTGAATTATATGAAGCTTTTACGTTGTAAATCAAATGAATTCACTCAATTTACTGACATACTAATCAAAACAAATCAAAATTATATTGTGAATTTGCTATTGAAAACTACCTAAACATTCCATGTTGTTTCAAAAGTCAATCGGAATGATTTTTCACGAGAACAACAAATAAATCGACAAAAAAGCCCAACCATGTTTCTACTGATTTTGAAGTGAGACACATCTCTCTCTCTCTCTCTCTAGAAATAAAAAGAACATTGCTATTTGATCGCAAGCTAGTTTCTATTTGGCAGTGCAACAGTCAACACTGAAAAAATGTGCTACACCTGTCCACTATGTTTGTATACGTTGGGTGTTTTATCCTCCAATGAAAATTCCACTGTCACAATGAATATAATGAAAAGTTTAGATTGTGCAATCCATGCAAATTGCATCGAGGATATGCAGTTGCTATTAAGGAATGTAATTCATGTCTTGAAGAGGTTTGCGACTCTTATGTTAGAGGTTTCCTATGCTCAAACTTTCACTATGATAAATGTGACCTATGGGAAAATACTTATCCAGGTCTGACTAGGAAAACCCTCAACAAACATTTAGTTTACTCCTAAGAGACTGGGATCGTCGTGGAATTAAATTGTTTTGGAAAGAAGAATTTGGTCCTTGTTTCAATTGTCAAAACAACAAGAGAGTATGGTCTCTACGTCATCGTTGTGAGGACAATGGTAGCTATGATTTTAAGCCTACTGATTTTTATTTGGCTGTTCAAGAAAGTGATTCTTCATTTGAAAATTTTGCTTGCGACATTTCATCAAATAAACAAATTGAAACCAGTGAATTTTACTATATGAATGGAAAAATTATCATTGAATTCAAGAAGATATACGATAACAGTGAAACTACACTGTATTGCACCAAATGCGATCCTGACTTGTCCCAACGTGACCAATACAATGTGATTGCATATGATTTACTGCCACTAGTCGTTGCCGACGACGAATATGAATACCTACACGTAGAAGAAGAAATCTAAAGAAAACAAAAAAGACTTTTTTTATATATAACGGGTGTTCCGAAAGAAGCAGTGCAGTAGGAATATGCTAATAACCTAAATAAACAAACCTCACAGAAACATAATATATATTACAAATATTCACAAATCTAATACCTTATCAACTAAAGTACGATTGAGGATTGACTCGTGCAGTAAGATATGATCTACAATAACTGTTGAAAGTGTGCGCCATTCACCTGCAGACATAAACGAGTGCGACGCTGCATGTTTTGAAAAACACATTCAAGTTCATCAGGTTTGATGTTTTGAATAAGACTTGTTATTTTCTGCTTCAGTTCATCCGTAGTTCGAGGATTGTCTGCATACACTGAGCCTTTCAATTTGCCCCACACATAAAAGTCAGGAGGTGTTAAATCCAGTTATCGAGGTGGCCACAAACCACGAGAGATCCCACGATCCCCAAAGACATCACCAACTGCAGCCATACTGACACAAGCCGTATTTGCAGTTGCACCATCTTGCTGGAACCCGCCTTCTTGCTTTTCTTGCTCCGTCAGTTGATCAAAAAATGGCTCCAGAATGTTATAAATGTAACAATCAGATATGATGGTGTTTTCAAAAAAGATAGGTCCAGTTATACGCCGCCTTGACAAAGCACACCAAACACCGACTTTTTGATCGTGGAGTGGCTTCTGAAACAGAACATGGGGATTTATTGTAGACCTCACTCTAGAGTTCTGACTGTTCATGTAGCCGGACAAATGGAACCATGCTTCATCACTGAAAAATGTATGGTTTAAAATGTTTTCACCTTTCTCTAGAATAAAATTTTCAAACCACCGACAGAAGAGTACGCGTTTTTCTGAACCCTGATGCTTCAGTTCCTGAACAACATGCACTTTACATGGACAGAATTTAATTTGATGCACTGCTCGGTGAGTTGATGTTAGAGATATCCTAGTTTCTTGAGACAAAAGCCTCAAAGACTTTCGTGGGCTCCTCTGAAGTTTGTTGGTCACATTCTGTAATACTGTATCTGTAGCGACTTTTGGGCGGCCACTTTTGGGTTTTTCTTGAACACTTCCAGTTTCTTTGAACTTATGCAACAAAGTGGAAACACAATTTCGATGCGGCAAACGTTCTACACCAAATCTTTCTTGAAATGACTCTTGCACTTCTTTTGAGAATTTGCCACCATCTCGGCGAACATTTTCAACAATAAATATCCTTTCTTGTAAGGCAAGCACCATTTTCAAAGGGTCCCTGAAACAAAAGAATATTTAATATCTAAAATTAGATATCTAAATTATCTAAATATAATATTTAAAATCTTTTGGGAAAACATTTTCAACTATATTTAAACATTTTAAATGTATAAATATCCTTTCTCTTGTGTTCAGTGCACTCTTTCTTTTGGAAAACCCTGTATATATATGTTTTATTAATAAAGAAAACTACATATATTTTTGAACATTTTATTCGTAGGCCAATAAAATCAATATTATACACGTTTGAAAGTACATTTTCCACTAAGAAGTCATTAAGACGAGGACTGTCAACGTAAATTTTGAGAAACTGTTTGTAAGTATAGCCCCAACATCGGAAAACAAAACACGATAGTGCATGGAAGCCACAGTTTTTAGTCGTTAAACCCTGCTCCTCTCTTCTGGTTTTGAATAATAGTTTTCCCCTTGCTTTCAATATAGGTGCTGATATGTAGGCTATAAAGTTTATAAACTAGGCCAAGAGGATCAAAATATTCTATATTCCTCGCTGTTTGAAAGATGCAGAGCCAATGACCTGCCTTTACACTTGATGGGCTGCTATTAACAATGATAATGGTATGGTTATCACTTTGAATTTTTTCAAGGAAACCGAAGGGTATACAATAGGATTTGTATTTGGACATGAACGAGTCCAAGTTAAAAACATCAATTATTTGATTTGTGTTCACGGTGCCAAGTCTAGAAGAACACTACCGTCGGGGGTGATCTCCTAATAGGTTTCATATTTACTCAGCGATATTAAGGTGATGCTTTCGATCAAAGCGTCAGCGAATATGCACTCTAAGCGTACATTCCCTCTTCTAACAACACTCATAGCTTCAGTGCCTGACAAATCCAAAAGAATTACACCAAGATTTTTGAAAACATTGCATTGTCTATTCCATTTCCAAATAGTTGTGAATCGTGATCTAGTGATTGCATTGTCAATTCATACAGAGTTCTGTAATATTTTTTAGCAAATGATAAAGTGTACAAGGGAATTCCATTCACCTTGCACACAAGGCCGGATATGCCAAAAAAATTAAAATCATGGGGGGATGCGTTCCAGGATCTTACGGCACTAGCACTTTTCACAATGGCCAAAGCGAGTTTTGAGGAAATTTTTCCGTCCATAAATGATGAATCGGTATAACTATGAGAACCAGTGGCAATGTGACGTTGATTGCTGATCGTATGGGGAACAATAAGTTTGATATTATTACCATTGGCTCTCAGTTTTTCCACCGCCAATGCAACAGAGCTCATAACCTGTTGTTTTCGAAAATGAAGAATTTCTGAAGTGATAATGACATTTGCATCAGGTGCTGTAGCAAGCGTTTTGTTCAAAATAAAACTGGCTGGAGCTAGTCGTAACTTTATGTCAATTCAAATGTTTTGAGGCAACCATTGAGATATAATTAATATTTCATGATTTAATTTTCCAACTAAATGATACTCTTTGGTCGCTGCAGCAGTTAACTCAACATCAGTATCGGTGTTTGGTCTATATTCATAACCCAGTGACTGTCCTCTCAAATCCTTGTATGACTTTGGAGTCATCAACATAAATTGTATGTAGCTTGCATAGTTTGAAAAATTATTGCTTGTGCTCACCAATGTTCCATTAATGAATACATTAATTTTTTTTTAGCAAGTTGTGTAGGGCAGAGTTTTCATAGGACAGACCATCGGTAGCAATAGGAGTTTAATTGTGAGACTTTTCCTTCACCACAACACTTCAATCAATAGGTGTGGATGATGTATCCATGGAATAATTTTCATTGGAAAATATTTGAAAGTGTATGTTTTCCGACAGGGGTTGTTGAGGATGAAATTGTTCATAGAAGCCATACTCGACACTGGCATCAACATTTCCAGCATTGAATAGATTCAATGACGAGGTGATTGATGGATGTGATTCTTTGTGGGGGAGATAGGTCATCTTAAGAGAAAAACATTGTTTGATCTAACAATCTGTTTCTTCTTATTGCTCTTTTTTCTTCGAAGTCGTTGTTAATGTCTTTTGCTTCCCACCTGGGTAGAGACTGATGAGTGAATGAGGACCGGGCACCCTTTTCAATTCCTTCCAATTTTGCTGATATTTTAATTTTTCGCCAACAGCTCTTAAGGAAGATCTAATATTTTCCTTAAGACTCTCGTTGAAGTTTTTACCTGAGCTTCATTCCTGTAGTGTCGAGGAAGCAAAATTTGTTGCAGCCGGTACAATATATTTTATAGCAAGAGGTAGTGCAGAACGAAATAGCCTAGCAAATCAACTACCAAGACCATAGCCAGACATTGCAGTACGCCCCTTGTAACAGTCCAACCCATGACCTATTTGACGAGGACACAGAGCAGCAACATTGCAATCAATGTCCGGACAGACAAATAGAATTTTCTATTGTTCATCTTAAGTAATGATTGGAAAATGACATGTAATGACACACAAACCCTTTGGTATAGCTAAAATATCACCGACTTCACTTTTTAGTGTTAACTGACGGAGTTCAAAATACGAATTGTTTACGGGAACGTATTGGAGATGTCTTATATTGTAGTGGTGAACATTGTTCTCTATACTTTTTCTCTCTAGAACACGTAGAAGGAGGACATTTGAATTACCAATTCTCGATGATTCCACAAATGAACTGTAAATAAATATACAACTGTCCGAGGAGAAACTGGGCTCATAGTCTGCATAGATAACATGTTTCTTGCCACTGAAGTATTCTGCTTTAATAACGTGATCTTTAAAGCCGAGAACCTCGCGTAAATGCTTATTGAGACTTGCAATTTTTCAACTCACAATTTTTTGTTGATAACTCGGCACAGCTTATGCATATGGTTGTATTCCCTGTAGGGTATGGTAGCAATAGGGTAATCATCTGAGTCCAAAGTTGCCACCCCACCTTCATCACCAAAGTCAAAGGAACTAACTTTAATCTCTTATGGAGTCTCCTTTCTTAGAACATCATATATATTCTTGATAATGCAATCGACGAGAGCAACTTCATATCTCATTTCAAATTTAATGGCAGGAGAAAGTTTAGTCCAAAAATCACTTTTTTTTATTCAAATCGTCTTAGAGAAGATCGGAAACGCTGGACATGAATGTCACATAGAAATCATTGGGAATTGTGCATGTCTTCAACAGCAATTCAAGCATCAAATTCAGAGTTGTAACCAAGCCAGCGAACTAGCAACTGTTTGTTACTACCCTGCGTTCGAGTTTTTAATGCTTTTTTAATTTGATAGAAATCACTGTATTTAAGTTTTTGCATTTCATATTTATAAAATTCTCCCAAAGTCTCATCATCATTGATGTCTCGTAGTCAATAGGTCACGGGTTTAGGCTCTAGAACTTTTGACACTTTCAAAAGTTCAGTAGACCATAGGGAATTTCCTTTTTCAAAAATAGTGCTTGGACTATTGATTCAAACTGTATCACCGACACAGAATTTGCTTTTAATTCCACTTTCATTGCAAGACGAAAAATATTGTTTAAGAAAATGACAAATGTCAAGAACTTCAAGAGGATTAAGATTGGACAGGGAGCGATCAGGAGGTTAATTGAAAACATGCATTATTTTATCCAAATCATGAATAAAGGCGGCAGTATTTTTGAGTGTGCAATACCTGGAAATGAGAATACGAATGGTTCTAATCAATCGTTAATCCAATGCAGCCTTGATTGGGCTATGACTATGATACAACTCTGTACCATATTTCAATAGAATTTTGTTTCCATGTCGATTGACAAGTTCACTCCCTCTATCCGTCTGAATTTTACTATAGGTATCTTTGCCAAGTATTGTTTCTAGAGTAATCGCAATCTCCTCCCCACACTTAGATTTTAATGGAATTGCATAGGAATAGCAGCTGAAAACACTAATCGTAAATACAATGTACTTATAGGGTTTATTGTAGTTTCGCTGTATCTCATTCAAAGTCGTAAGATATCTTGCATGATTTGCAGTGGGTAGAAGGCCTTTTTCGATATTAATTACTCCGAAGTCTACGATTTCGATGAAGAGTATAGCTGGGTTCGTTTGAAGATATTCTTTTGATACACTCTGTTGGACATTAGAGGCGTGAGCAAGTGTACTGGGGCACAAAGACTTCTCTTCTCACCAACTTTTGCATAGATACGTTTCATACTTTCATACATTTTTTGTGTAAATGTGTACTTCCTGTTACACTACCCTTTTGTATACCGGCGGTGGCGGCGGCGGTGGTGGAAAGACATTTTTGCTAACCTTTAAAGTTGAATCATTGCCATCATCATCACTTTTGTAGATTGATTGGGGTGTACTTGTTAGCATTAGTGTTTTAAAATCATCCTTTTCAGAACTGTCATCATTATCATTTGCTACTATCAATTCTTTTTAAATTTTCTGTTAAATAAAAGTGCTTTGGGAAAGTTTGATATGTTTAAATATCGCAGAAGATTTGTGTCAATGGATACAGTTTTCCTGTGATTTGAGAGAAAATCAGTTATTATTTCAATGAGATTGTAAGTGCTGCTACCTAGAGTGATTTGCTTACTTAAAGCATCAATTTAAACATCACTGCTTTCATTCAAATAATTTAATACACTTTTGCCCCACTATTGATAGAAAACAGGTAATAAATCTAATATTTTTGATATGTCCGATAGTAATGGTGCTGCTGCTGCTGTTGAAGAAGTACTTGACTCTTGTGTCTTTTCTGCAACGTTCACAACACTGATGGGTTTTATTTGATACGCTTTTTCTTTGTCAACACGATGAAGTACCATTTGCATAATCAAAAGCTTCTGATCATCAGGTATCCTTTTTTCATTAAGGAAATCCGTGAGATTACCCTCAAAAGTTTGCAGTGGAGACAGAGCAACATCAGTTGCAGTCAATTTATATGGTTTAGCCATATTTTCTTATGGCGATGATGGAAGAAGAAGATTGTTAACAAGACTGGCAATTATCGGCAATAAAACTGTAAAAACATTCTCCTGTCTGAACTAAATGTTTTCTTTTCCGTTTTTGACTGGTTTTTCTCTTGGACAGTGCACGAACAATGGATTGATGTTCTCTAGTCTGTTTCTTAGTAGCATCTGGTAGTTTAACATTGCCTGCAGTTAAATTTAAACACAGCTCGGAAATGAGTTTCATAAATTCCCGATCTACATTTTTCAGTATGGCCTTCCTAAGACGTGGTTTATTCACGATCGAAAATATTGCTAACGACGCGTAGTTCTTCAGGTGCATTTTGATTAAATTCAATTACAATGTACCCATATGGTTTGCTTGTTGCCTGTTTGTAAGCTGAAAGCAGGAATTTCGGTTGACCCGGATGAATTTGTTTGTTTAAAGTTATAAGGGAACTTTAGTCACGAACATTTTTGTACACAATCTAATGAGTACAGTTCAATGCAAGAGTTCACATAAACTTACCCTGATGAAAGTGATTGTGTAGGACAATGGTGACGGAAATATTTTCATGATGAGAACGCACTGTAGACAATTGAATCATTTCCTCAGGCCATTGCTCTATCGATTCGGCCAAATCATCAATAATAAACCAAGAATTTGGTTCCAAAGAATTGAATCAAAAATCAAATCCCTTGATGAATTTAACTTTAGGTTCAATTGCCTTATCCAATCATATCTTGCCACGCACTATAGCAATAGTATATATTTTTTATTGACGTTTGATGTTGATCAGACAAAAACTACATTTCTCGACGATTCTGAATTATTTTCATCAAAAGTGTTGTTTTCCCAGTCATTGATGGCCAAAAGAGAAATGCTCTGAAAGGTGTTATAAACGTGTACATAATCTAAGAATCTCTCTGTGTGCGCATGCGATCCTTTTTTTTATTAAAGGCTTCACGGCTCCATCACAAATGATGATTTTCCGCTAGTCCTGGTAGTTACTTCATTTTCTAATACTGAGGTACTTGTTATACCTTCTCTTGAACGCGCCAAGGGAAGTGTTTATCGGGATTACCTCTGCCGGCAATCTATTCCGTGTGGTAACCGATCGCCAGGCTAAACTCATTTTGAAATATTCTTGGCCGGGAGCACCCTGCTCAAGGTAGTCCTGACGAGCTGTACTTCAGCGAGTTGATCGCAAGGGCTTTGCTTTATCAGGAACGAGCTTCGATAGCTCCTCCGATGGAGGGTTATACATGTACTTATAGAAAACCGACATGAAAGCCACATAGAAACGTTCCTGGCTCAGTTGTCGGGTTTTATTTTTCGTGTTGCCAAAGGTTGCTGCAAGCACTGCTCTATTTTCAATATGTTGGAGTGGATCGATGTGGCTTTTCGGTGCACCAGCAAAGAGAGGACATGGATATTCCATGACACGTCTGATGCACGAATTGATAAGTGGCAGAATAGAATCATCAGGGAGAAGACTTTTGCATCTTAGGATAACACCTAATTTCTGGTTGCAAGAGGATCTAATTTTACCGAGATGCTCAGTCCCTGAGAGATCCGAAGAGAAATTAATACCAAGTAGGCGCCGTGTATCAGCTCGCCTTATTACCTCTATTTTGAAGACGAAATCAGGATGAGCCCTTATATTACGCGCCTTAGAAATTAGGACCTCTTTCGTTTCAATGTGTCAGTGATAAGCCCTATTTTTCCCTGCTGATCTTTAGGATGAGGTCTATTAACATATGAGGAGATGAAAAATAATACCATATATCAAGATTAAATTCCTCATAAAAATTGTCCGTATTTTTACACAAAATGTCCAACAGAGCAAGCATGTCACTTGACAAATACAACTTGCAGTAGTAAAAGCCATTTTTATACCCTCCCTTTACCCCACAATTTTTTGACAAAGCTGTATTCATCAGGAGTACAACTACGATCATGCAGATTGTCGTAAAACGAATCGATTGAGCGAATAGTCTCCTCGGCGAAGCTTTACATGGAGTTATAATGATCATAAGGATACACGCCCTTGAAAATTAGCAAATCATATAAATCATTTGTAAATTGTTGCTTGAGAAGGGGGAAAGCGTTGCAGCCGTCATTGTTTTTCTGCACATGAATCAATTCACTCAAAGATTTGGGAAAAAACTGAAGGAACCTAAAAGCGAATTTTATTCTTGTACTTAACACCGTCTTCAACACATTTCCAGATAATTTCCAAAACAAGCAACTTTTCCGCTTGTTTTGGTATGATTTTGCAGGAAAAGCTGTCTACCACCCATGCTTTATCCCCAGCTCCATTTCTTTGAAGTTGTGCCATTGCTGGTAGCACATACTTCAGATCGTAGTTGGAATTGTATATGAAACCCGGAAGAAAGAGCTCCTGTTGAAATTTTAAATTACATGAATTGTGAGCACTCTCCCGAATTTACGTTTCCCCGTTGAATTGGGGTCAATATGGTGGTCTTGGTCTTGAACAGCAGCTATGGTGCCAAGAGCACGCCTACACACCCAACAAACTGTCCCCTTTTCTAGTGCACGTTGCTCCTAATCTGATTAATGACATAGGGTAGTTGGTGCGGCGTAATCACGAAATAGACTTATTTGCTGTTTTTATTAGCCGCACTAGTAATTTGTCCATGCTACCTTCCTCATTCATAGTCACAAAAAACTCTTCCAACTGCAATTTGTTATTGGAATCTCGTCGGGCATGAGTAAAGGAACACGCTACAAGTTTTTATTCTTTGACCATGTTCGGCCTCGATGGATTAGATACCACCAACAGTTTCGCGTCACAATCTAAAGTCACTTTATTAATCTGCAACAGGGAATTTTGGAAATTTTTAAATTGTAAAGTAGCTTTGTATCGTGCTGGTATTCCTACGCTTTGATTGCCATGAAGTTTGCAATATTTCAAATGATTTTTGAATGTTCGTTCGGATCGAAAAGCAGACAGACACATGGGGCAAAAGTGGAAAGTCTTATGGAATTTATTCTGGGGCAACAGTCGACTTTTTGCAGTAACGGAGAAACATAACCGTATGAGTTTACATCTTTGAGGGGCTCTTAGACGATCCAAACCCAATTTTTTACATTATATACCAACGGTGTCCTGACTGTATATAAAGCTCCTTTTTTATTTGGTTTCTGTCCCCCACCCAGAAATTCCGTGTCTTATTGAAGAACAACCACCCCAACCCAAGATTTTTATTTGCTTTTTGAAACATAGTTATTTCTTTTCATGACACCGGATGCTTTCCCTCTAAACAATCAAAATTTACTTTAGGGGAATTTTCTCCACCATTTAGTGCAAGTCTGTTGAGTTTTTTCATATAAGCATTGATTCTAAAAGGTTATGCGCTGCTGCCAAAAACTCATATTTAAAACATTTCAAACCCGTGTCAAATTTGAAACTCTGAAGAGTTTCCGATCCATACGTTCAAAAAATAAAATTGTGGACCCGCTTCCCCTTCTTATTAAATGTGTCCAACGTGGATATTAATTTATTAACCCAATTGAAAAAGTTACCCTCAAATTCATTTAAGCCAGGGTAAAAAGTTTGGTTACCGGTTGAAAACTGAAAAAATATCCCCTAGCGTCCCTTTTTGTAAAAAAAACTTTTTGATTGACTGATGTCTTAATCCGTCTCTGACCAACCCAATTCTGAATCTGAATCTCAATAAGTGCTCGAATATGGTCGATGTAGGTATGGAGAACATTGACATGGTCTGTTAAAAACCAGGCTCTCCTCAGGAAAATTGAAAACTAAACTGTGTGTTTGTACGTCAAATATTGTTGATTCTAACAAATTAAATTCACGTAGTTCTGGGGATGTGAGGGTATTTTCAAGTCCTGCACCACTTTGCACAGGAATCACTTCACTAATGTCAAAGTCATCGTCAAAAATGTCCTTAGAAACATCGGATCCAACAATTTCTATAAGGCTGTTCATCTCTTCTGTTAAAAACTGGAAACTTGGGGGGATACTAAATGATATACCTTCACTAACATCTCCTAATTGTTCTGACGAAAGTGGACAATTATCGATGATATGTTATAGTCCAGGGCCAGGGTAGGTAGTTGATTTTGTAGCTTTCCCCTGAAACTAAAATGAACGGATTGAATTTTTTTTAGGAATGTCTTATCACAGTCATATTACACTCCTCAATTTTTTTTCAAGTTGGATTTGTATTCATATTATTTATCAAACAAATGCGTAATAAATTACATATTTTGTAAATAGGACACCCACACACACATAAATACAAACACATATATAAGGAGGAAGATAAATTCAATTTTTTCTTACGTTTCCAACAGACAAGCAGGTCAATTTCAGAGGACTAGGAATGGTTTGAGTTAAGTCCAAAATCACGTCCATGATATCCCCCTTTTCGTGTCCAGGAGACTCAGCCTCTCACACAATAGATGTAGAACAAACTGTTATTTGAACTTCTTGGGTATGATGGTCGATGGAACTGTTGTGTTCACGGGCGAGAAAGTATAATTTAATAGATCACCATTCATTCCCCACCCTGACATTGCTATTCCGATGGGTCTACCCCCTGCCCAAGTCCTTGGTCTTTTGGTCGAATCAGCCTAGAATAATAAATTAAAATATAACATAATTGAATGGTTTTTTATTTTTTTTCTCATAAACTTTAATTCAAAAATTTGAAGGTAAAAAAATTTACTTCAAGACATTTTTAAGATTGTATATCATTTTAAGACGTGAAAAAAAGTTTGAAAAAAACTCGTGAACTTCAAAAAAAATAAAATTTTTCGTGAAATGATTTTGTTTTCTTTACAACATTGTTTTTTATTTACGACGTTTTTTACTCTGAGACATTTTTTGTCTTCGAGACGTTTTTTTTGCGACTTTTTTTCCTTCGAGACGTTGCTGTTTTTCTTGGTGACGTTTTTGTTTTCTTTACGACGTTGTTTTTTTCGCTTTGTAACGTTTTTTGTGACATTTTGTTTTTATCTTAAACTTTTTTTCTTTCTGAATCATTTTAAGACGTGAAAAATTAAAATGTTCAGAAACAAAAATAAGCAATATTCGCCTCAAGGGTTAAGCTCGCAAACCATTCAAAGGCATCGTTTATGCACTTTTTGGTTTTGATATTGCTCTTTACCGTCCCCTGAAGGTCCAGGTTCAAAAACATTTCATGAATTGAATTAAAAGATTCAAGAATAACTAGATAGGAGAGGAGTTTTTTAAAACTAAAGATGATACATGATATACAAACATATACAATTCAATCGCATATCAAATTCATGAAACCTATTGCTTAGAATGTATTTCTAAGAAAATAATAATTTCATCGACTTGTTGGTTCAGATGGCTAAAGCATCGTTTTTTTACCATAGGAAATCTCAGGCCTCACATTTGATTCCTACATTAGACAAATAATTCATGAATTCAGTGGGCGCGGTCGGACCAATTTTTTGCTAACTATTGATTTAATTTAATTGTTAATTCATAAGGTGATATACGAGGGTTTCTGTCAATATATTTCTATGGACAATTTATTAGCATCGACTTGTTAAAAAAAAAATTTATAAGCCCCTTCCACCTCCCCCAAAAATTAAAATGTTCAGAATAAAAAATAAATAATATTCGTCTCAAGGGAAGAGCTCGCAAACTACTCAATGGTAATGTTTATGCACTTTTTAGTTTTGATATTGCTCTTTAATGTCCCCTGATAGTCAAGGTTCGAAAAATTTCATGAATTGAATTCAAAGGTTCAAGAATAACAATTAGGGAGTCGAGTTTTTTAAATGACAGATGATATATGATATACAGTTACCTGCAATTTGGTAACTAAAGAGACTGTAAATGTGTTTCGGTAAAACAACCTCTTCCACTAAGCATATGACGAAAAACATAGATCTCTAACCTGTTCCAATGGTATATCAGAATCGATATCGTAACTTCTCTGGCCAGCCATAATTTTTTGTAATTCAATCGCTGTTCAAATGTTTTTTTTCTAACTTTAATCAATGTAAATTAGTCAAATGTCTTTGTGGAACTGTCATATTAACTTCCTTTCACGTTATTTATATCCAAAATTATGGCAAAAGACATTGACCGCACCCATTCTCAGGTAAAGGCAACGTCCATTGCACCAGTCAAGGCAGTGACATTTACTAGCACCTGGCTCTTGGTAGACGTCACTGATTTTTCAATGCTGTTTGGCCTTCATAGAGTTCGTTGGCCTTCAAGAGCGCCGTTAGTATCAATTCCTTATGAGACCGTTAGAATTAATTCTGTATGGGACCACTGGAATTAATTATTAGCATTGTACTGACTCTGATTTTAGCAAAAGTGACACAAAAAAATCGGCTGAAAAATTCAATCTTTTCAAGCTATTGCAAACGTAAATAACACCAATGAGACTAACAAACATGTTTTTGATAAAATAATTCTAAAATTAGTATCAGAAGTAATTCTTATACTCGGGATGTAATTTTTTGGGAAAGTACCTTTTTGGATTCTTTTTTATTAAATATTTCTGTCAATACTGCCTCATTCAACCGTGGTAACAAACAAACAATTGGAAAACTAATTTGTTAAATTCAACAATGATTTTCGTCCATGATAGTTTGTATTTTAACAGTCTTATGATTCCCATTGACAACTAAACTTTCAAAGGAAAAATACGCTTTCTTAAGCTTATTGGCGCCATTTGTTTTTAGTTTATTCTTGGCTGGTTTTCCACCCATTTTTTTTTTATTTGGCAGATGCTGCTATCAAAAACTTAATAACTGAATATATAGGATTTTCTTTACAGGCTTTACAAATGTCCACTTCCACTTAATCAATTCACTCAACCAATCCCAATAGCCAGTTTCCATTAAGTAATTCAAGCAATGACATCTCACTCTCGCTCGGCTGTCCTCCGACAAAACCTAGTATCTACATCTGAGTAAGTTCCGAGAAAACTCAAGAAGGTTGCTTTTTAATGCTGCTTCTTGTGCATACCATTTTTAATGTTTTAAAATATCACAAAAGTGGAAAATAATTCACTGATTCCAAAAAAAAAACTATTTACAAATCTGTCGTATTTTTCAAAACGTATAAAAGTAGATAGTAGGTTTTGTCAGTGTTTTCCTAGCGAAGTCAACATGAAATCCAACTGCCAAAACCCAGTATCTAGACTTCATTACACTTCAGAAATTGTTAGCAGTAATCTAGCGCCTGCTAATATACCAAGTTTTGACGAATATGCACATTCAGATTTCTATTTTTCTTCATATGGGTCTTCTTCGTCTATTGTCAAGTCTGGAATAGATATGACTGGACGTTTTTTCCAAAATTGGCGCCTATTGCTCGGCATCATTGGGCACAATTGCTGAAATGGCGTCCTTTTTTTCTTTGGAAATGCCCCTGGATGTTAAATCTGGGTTAGGTATTCTCCTGGGGTTGAATGGCCTCCGAAAAAAGTCAGAAATATCAACTTCCTCGTTCTCAAAGCTCGGGTGATAAAACAGATTCCGGGATTCTTTACGGGATTCAGCTTCAACGTTGTCTTTCAAATAAGGGAATATATTTTGTTATTTTTTTTGTATTTATCTAGGTCTAGGTATATGTTTAGTAGATAATGATTTTTTTCGCCACCGCCACCCTCCACCATCACATATATTAACTTTTATTGATGATGGTTAGAGATATCGTTTTTCCTCCTGGGAACAGCAATGTCGTGCAACTTGAAAGTCGAAGGGTTGATCAGTTTAATCAAAGGATAAATAGAAATTTAGATATTAATGCCACTGAGATTTTCACAAACGAACCATCAAGGTATATTTTTAAAGAAGAAGCACTACCCTTGCATTGTGATAGGGGCCATTTTGGCCTTAACATTTTTCATTTGAATTGTCAGGGATTGAATTCTGCGCATAATTTTTTATCGGAATTAAAAATACTAATGTCTTTCAGGTGATCGCTTTAACTGAAACGTGGTTAAATGATAATAACTCGCAATTACTACATATCCCTGGGTATAATTTATATGTAAGGAATCGCGAGTATTACCCACATGGAGGCCTAGCAGCTTACACTCAGGCTGATTATAAGGTTTCAATAAGAGAAGATCTTACAATATATAGAGAGAAAGTTTGCGAGTGTTTTGTTTTACATATAACTAGAGAGAATTTGAATTTTTGTATTGTTGTAGCATATACACCTCCACAGAGCCTGCTCCAAGACTTTATGGACCTATTTGAATAACAATTAATGAAACTTCCGATTAACTCTATGCCTTGTTTTATTATGGGGGATTTTAATATTGACCTTATTGATCAGTCATCTGCTAGCATTGAATTTATTAATAGAAGTTTATCCAATGGGTTTCATCCTTGTATAAATATCCCTACAAGAATTACGGGAACATCAGCTAAGCTTCTGGATAACGTCCTTTCTAATGTACCCTTGAGTCTTCCCAGGGTCCTTATCAACGATGTATCTGACCACTTTGGAGTTTCGGCTAGCTTTAGAACTGTCACGAAGGTGGTTAAAGGCAAAAAATCAAGGATTCCAGTGATCAGTAAAAGTGCGATGGTAAAACTTAAAATTGATATAGAAAAGGTGGATTGGTACGATGTTCTAGGCGAAGTTCAGGACGCAAATTCAAAGTTTGTTTTATTTTATGAAAAGTTGCAGAGTTTGATAAGTCAAGTAGTCATATTGAAACCGTTTAATAGAAAGCACTCAAGTAAAAAACCTTGGATTGGTCCTGTGATTTTGAAGCAAATAAATGTAAGAGATAAATTGTTTAGAGCTCAAATAATTAACCCGACACAAGAAAATAAGCAATTATATAAAATTTATCGAAATAGGTTGAATACAATTTTAAGAAATGAAAAAAAGAAATATTTTGAGAAAAAGTTTAAGGAGGTCGAAGGATGCCCTAAGAAAACCTGGGGACTAATAAAAGAAGTGATTGGATTAAAAATAAATAGTGTACCTGATGAATTAGTTAGTGTAATGGGAAAGACTTTGAATTCTGAAAAGGACATATGCAATGAATTTCAGAGTTATTTTTCGAATATTGGTCTGAATTTAGCTATGTCAGTTGTGCCTGATAGTGGTGACCCAACGTCCGAGTCCTTACTGAGGGACCCCATTGATGTGTCTCTTCACCTTAGACTTCTAACAGTTGATGAAATTAAAAAAATTATTTATGGGTTGCGTAGTAATTCATCTGGTAGCGATCATATTACTCTAAAAACACTTAAATGTATTTTTCCTGTTATAGCTGAAGTTTTATGTGGGTTAATTAATGAGTGTTTTCGTCAAGGAAAATTCTCAGACTGTTTTAAAGTTGCCCGTATAACCCCAATTCATAAGGGTGGTATTCAAAATGACCCAGGAAACTATAGACCGATATCTGTTTTACCCATTATTTCCCGTGTTTCAGAGAAGTGTTTTAGTATTAGAATGATGAGTTTTTTGGAGGATCATAAGTTACTGGTGGAGACACAATTTGAGTTCCGTAGAAAAAGGACAACGGAACAGGCGATGATTTATTTGACAACTATTATAAATGATGTATTAGATAAAGGTTTCAAAATAGGTGCTATATTTTTAGATCTGATGAAAGCTTTCGATACTGTGGATCATGAACTTCTACTTAAGAAGTGTGAGGTGTATGGTTTGAGGGGTAAATCATTAAATTTTTTAAGAAGTTTTTTAAGTAATCGTTATCAGTATGTCCAACTAAATGATACTTCTTCCGAAAAAAAGCGTATTGAAATAGGTGTTCCGCAAGGATCAGTTCTCGGTCCTATATTATTCTTGATATTTATTAATGATTTACCAAATTGTCTAAATAATTTTTGCTATAGAATAAATGAACTAACGGTAAACCCGACAAATGAAACAGTTTTACTTTTTGCTGATGACACAACAGCCATTAGCACAGCTAAGACAGCGGAGCTGCTGCAGATTTCCATGAAGGAATCAGTTAATAGAATTACAGCATGGCTGAGGGTAAATAAATTAAGGATGAACATGGCTAAGTCTAACTTTATTATTTTCTCGTGATCATCAACCTTTTACCCATGGATCAAGGAATTAGATATGCCCAATGGCGTTATAAAACGGACTGCGTCTTTTAAATACCTTGGGATTGTAATAGATGAAACTCTATCTTTTAAGGAACATGTTACTTTAACTAGCAAAATTCTGGCAAGAAATCTCGGTATAATGAAGAAACTCCAACATTGTTTTCCCAAGTCTGTCCTTCGCCATCTTTATTTTTCTTTAATACACCCGTATATACTTTATTGTTCAAGTATTTGGCTCTCTACTTTTTCTTCTACCCTAAAACCAATAAGAGTTCTACAAAATCATGCAGTAAGAATTTTAGCCGGTATATCTCCACGTATGTCTGTTAGAGAAATTTACCCAACTTTAAAAATTTTGCCGGCTGCAGGCCTTCGTGAGTTCTATGTATTGTGGTTTATTTTTGGACTGCAGCAGGATGTTCAGCCTCATTGTTTTGGTGATTTATTGTCTATTAGGTCTACTGTTCATTCTCATGATACAAGGGGTAGCGCGGACTTCTGTGTACCTAGAGGTATATCTTCCCGTTCATGTTTTTCTGTTTTTTATAGAGGTACGTGGAAATGGAATAGTTTGAATAGTGATATTAAGACTATTGGTGACCCCAATATTTTTAGAAAAATCATTAAGGAACTGCTTTTTGCTGAATATGAGTTTTGACTGATTAATTGATTTATTTATTGTGGGGTTTTGTTGATATGATGTTCCCAGAGGAAGTATAATATATGATATTATTTTATATTTATTGTTTAGTGTGATGGTACTTGTGGTGTCGGTGGCCAAGTATTCTTTGTTTTAAGGATTTTGTTTTCTCTACCTCCCCCACGAACAAGCTTTGCTTTTAGGGGAGGCAGCAATAATTTTTTGTTGATATGTTTTTTTTTTCAATAAATCCTTCTTCTTCTTCTTAAGGCAACTTGACCTTCTTTGTGCTAGCTCTCTTTTTTGAGGTCTAATTTTGGAAGGAACTGTCCGTTGTGATAGTAATACCTCCTTTCCTCGACCCACTGACATTGAAAAATACCAAACGACTTAAAAAAATGGACTCTTTCTTTCCAGGAAACTCTTGAAGCAAGATCACCTTCTGAGGGACCACTGCGTATACTCTTGTATAGGGACTCTCATTTTTGCTGGTGTCTTCCTGATACTTGTGGGTAGCTTTCCTAGTTATATCTGTGTGCAGCAACCATTCGTCTTTCCAAGATCTGTCGAGTTTCTGATCAGGTAACTCTTCATCATCCCCCTCAATAACATTGCGTTTTTTTAGTATCGCTCACATGTCGGACGAGCATCAGACACTGATATTTTCAAAGAAATATTCATGGTTTTCAAAATTTGCCTGTTTGTTTCAACTGAGATACGAACATCAGTGTGCTTTTGTAAGAAATCATAGAACTTGAAATGGATACTCAACGAAGAAGGTAAGTACTTTACATTTGGTGCATATTTCCTTTGGTAGTGTGGGGTACAGGGCTTGAAGCTGTTGATATGTGAAGTAATCTTTTCTTTGATTTCCACCGAGATCTTGTGCCAAGGTGCTTTTTTTCTACGGTTTAAACGGACATTCTGACCAAAAATCCCACTTTTTATTTTGTTACACAATTCGGTAATAAGTGCATCAGTTCTTAAGCCAAGGGTATTTTGAAATGTTTTCTTGCATACTGGGATTTTTTGGAGGTGTGCCATGGCCTTTGGAAGGAACTAAAGCCTCGATTCGTTTTTAAAGGGTTTCTGTGAAGTCGTTGCTGCGCAGTCGTTTTTTCAACTGTTCGGCGTTTGACGCGAGTCAATTTTACACACCCTGTAAGCTTGTCTCGTAATTCAACTGTTTCAACTTATCTCATGTTATATTTTCTTCCCCACCTTTGGCTCTTTTTCTTCCAGGATGGGACTTCATGCTAAATTGTCCATGTACAGGACGGTTTCTTGGCCTCTCATATTCTGAACATTTGGTGAAGGGCAGATTAAGGAGTTTGGGCCGTAAGTCAGGAGCAGCTGGCGCAATCACCTGCTCAGTGTTAAGTAGAGCAGCAATCTCATTAATTGTCACCCATTTTTACCTCATCCAAAACAAGAGGTTGCATCACATGTAAGCTTTCAGTATGGTCACCACAATTACCAGTGTCCAGTATCACTAGAACTTCCTTTTCGTTATCGTCCAAAGTGGAATACATTGCAAGTGATAATGTACAAAAAGCTGGGACTTGTTCATAAGGGACCGGTCTGCAACAGAAAATCAAATTGTGATCTGCTTCATTAAACATTTGATTAGCTGATACACTCTATGCTTTGCAATATAGCAAGTCGCTGCAGCCTAGTAAAAAGCAATCCTCAGCCCATAGCAACCAAAAAACAAAAATATGTTTTTAAAAATAATATTTAATGCAAAAAAATCCTTTTTTTTATACCAATTCAGTAATGGTAATAGTTACTCAGGTTAACCTCAAATATAATATTTTATGACGAAAGAAATTTAGTGGAGTTTTGAAAAAGAGCCTCAAACCCCACAAAAATGGTGTCAGATTGGAATAATAAGTATCCCACTAAAACCATCATGGCCAAAAACCGGAGGTTTACATCCCTTCAACAAACACAATGTTTTTCTGATTAGATTACCAAAAAAATTGAACACCTTTGGCACCCTTTTAAGGGCTCAAGATACAATTAGCCCCAGAAGCGACTATTGCATTAAGAACATAAAAAAAGGAATCAAATGATGTTTTCACTTTCATCCTAGCTAAATTATATGGCCCACTGCAAATTTACCAGAGTAGAATCTTGGCATCTTTTTGATTATATAGAAAAAATTTTAGACAAGATTTAAGTACTGAAATCAGTCAAAAAGCAAAAAGAAAATGCACAGAATAACAGTGGGCATTCAAGTTGTATGTGTTTCTCTCCAGTTTCTATGGCTGATGTGTAGAGAAACGACCAAATATAGGCCTACCCAGCCTGCACTGTACTTATGATTGAATTTTATTAGTAACCTGTCTTACAATCAACAGAAAAAGACAGAGCACAAACAAGAAAAGAAAGAAATAGCAAAACTGGCAAGAAAAACAAATACAAACAGAAACAACTGCATCATAACATAACTATTTGAGAAGGCGGGCCCACTCGTGATCCAGAAGCTCTAGTTTTTTCACGTAATTCTAAATTACCTCCTCCACGGCACTCGGAGGCTCAACAATTCCATATTTCGCAACAATATGGCGGTTTCTAACAAAAGGCGGCACTTGAAGAAGATATCGGGCATACTTGAAAAATACCGACCTTATGTCTTTCTTGTTTCGTGCACTCAGGAGCTTCCAAAAAGGAGACAGGTACAAGACATGAGGCAAAGCTACTGCATTATAAAGACGAGCCAAATATTTACGGCTTGAATTGCGACGGCTAGTGACAACACCCGCATAGGCAATGCGCACTTTTTTAGAAAGGTGTTTAATAAGCAAAGACTGGGTCTCTCGAAGATTACGACCAATCGGCAGGCCAAGGTGCGTAATGTGACTAGACGGTGTTACGGTAATTCCACCAAGCCTGACTGTAGCATTATCTTCAGTGCAATTAAAAAACAAAACGGCAGACTTTTCTACATTAAACTGCAAACCAATATCAGCATAACTTTTTCCAAAACGCGAGAAATTATTTTCAAACAGTTCGCGGTAACGAACTGTAAGTAAGGAGCGACCCGGCTCAATGGTAACCGAAACTGTAGAAAACGGAATTTTGATACCAATAGATGCATCAAAAGAATCGGATTTTAATGCTGATTTCACATATATAAATTTCATCAAGTTTAATACTACCTATCAAAAGTTACGCGCCTGAGAAAATTTGGCTGGTTTTCGAAAAAAGGGGAAAAGACCCCCTAAACATTATAGAACCTTAATGAAAATCACACAATCATATTCAGCGTATCAGATAACCCTGCAGCAGAAGTTTCAAGCTCCTATCTACAAAAATGTGGAATTTTGCATTTTTTGCCAGAAGAAAGATCACGGATGCGTGTTTATTTGTTTGTTTTTTTTTCCAGGGGTGATCGTATCAACCCAGTGGTCCTAGAATATCGTGAGAGGGCTCATTCGACCGGAAATTAAAATTTCCAGTGCCTTTTTTTATGACCAAAAAAATGGAGGGCAACTAGGCCCCCTCCCACGCTCATTTTTTTCCCAAAGTCACCCGATCAAAATTTTGAGAATGCCATTTTGTTCAACATGGTCGAAAATGTGATAACTGTATCTTTTAGGATGACTTAATCCCCCGAAGTCTGCGGGAGAGGGCTGAAAGTTATAAACTTTACCCAATGTTAACATATAGTATTGCTTATTGGGAAGTATACAGACGTTTTCAGGGTGGGTTTTTTCTGGTAGTGGGGAGGGGAGTGGGTCGGGGGTTATGTGGGAGGATCTTTCCATGATGGAAGTTTTCATGGGGGAAGGGACATTGCTATGAAGGGGGTGCCGGATATCCCAGCATTATTTAAAAAAAGATCAGAAATTATATATATAAAAAAACAAGTTTTTCAACTGAAAGCAAGGAGCAACATCAAAACTTAAAACGACAGAAAACTTTACGTATATGATTGGGTTCATCCCCTAGTCAATACCTCGCTCTTTAATCCAGAGATTATTTAGTACTTTCATAAGAGCTATTTATTCTAATTAACGGAATTTATGATTAAGGGGTCATTTTTAAAGAATTGGAACAAATTCCGAACTTTAGCTTAAAGAGCAAGGTACTGACTAGGGGGCAAACCCTCTAATATACGTACTAAAAATATATGAATATAGAAGTTCGTTACGTAATTTAATTCGTAAGTTACGTATATTTATTACTAATAAAAACGTTCGTAAATAAAATTAAACAGGTTTCGAGAAAGCCATTTAACCAAATAAAAGTAAAATGAACATGCTATTTTTTTTTAATTATTCATATACGGTGAGCCAAAATCAAAACCTGCATTAATTCAAACACGTTCAAATATTAAATAAAAAAAACAAGGTTTTTTAACTGAAAGTAAGGAACGACGTTAAAACTTAAAACGAACAGAAATTATTCCGTTTATGAAAGTGGCTGTCCCCTCCTCAACGCCTCGCTCTTTACGCTAAAGTTTGACTTTCTCACAACTTTATTTTTTTTAAACAATGAAAAACCTTAGCGTAAAGAGCGAGGCGTTGAGGAGGGGACGGTCCCTTTCCTATACGGAATAATTTTTGTTCGTTTTAAGTTTTAACGTCGTTCCTTACTTTCAGTTAAAAGAAACTTGTTTTTTTTTATTTAATCTAATGAAGAAAGCAACCGAGACAGATTTAAAAGACCATCTGCAAAACCCATAAATGACAAGTCAATATGCTTGCAAATATATCTCGGAGAGATAACCTGTTGTTGGAGTTCAAGTAGCAATCCCCCCCCCCCAACCCTGCTTCCCCTCTTTTCACCTAATGCATCTTATTGAAATTGTGCGATTGCAATGTTGTTTAAAAATAGTCCAAAGAATATATAACTATGTTTCCAGGTTTGGCACAATGGCCCAGATCCTTGGGGCAAGGGCTTTAAGTTATGCCCTGGGGGCATATAAGGTTTATATGGAACGGGTGGTCAAATTAAATTTAGATGGGTCTCATTTGATTTTAAATTGAAAGTTATGGTGCCCTTTTTAAGATTCAAAGAGATTTGAGAGAAATCCTCCCCCCCATCCATCGTTTCCCATAACAAATATCCAAACAAAGTTTTGAGACATCAATTTTTTTGCATTTTTGAAAGGTTCAGTAATTATGCATAGCCATAGTTGTAGTAGCAGTAGTAGCATTAGTAGCAGTATGCAAATTGCACCTTTTTCAACATCCCCTTCAACACATGATGAAATTTTTAACTTAATACCATCAACCGGTCCTGAAGCATTACTGATACGTCCTCTTGACAACCTATATGGGCATAGTGTGTTTCTATTTATTTCACTACAGTTACAATATTTACCAAAATTTTCGCCTTAATACCCTTAGGTTTATTAGTTGTAGTAGTAGCACCAGTAAAAATAGCAGTAGCAGTAGGAGAACAGTTAATAGTAGTAATAGTAATAGTAGCAGCAGTTGTAGGAGTAAAAGCATTAGTACCGATGCAAATATTGTCTTTTGGTTACTTCAACATCCCCCACAACAAGCGTTGTAAGTCTTAATTTCACACAGGAAACTATTCCTAAGATATTGCTGATATGCCATTTTGACAACCGTACAACAGAAACATTCTCTGAAAATTTCATTTTCATGCCTTCATAGGTTGTCGATTTTGAGCTATCCAGAAGACACTGTGTATAGTCATTTAATGCTGATTCTACGGTTACTGTAACTAACGACACTAATGGCATTAAGTTGAAACTTTTAGGGAACGTTTAGAAGTTTAAATTAAACGAAAAACCTAAAAAGTCAAAAGTGATTGGAGGGAATCAGCCCTCCTCTTTAGCTCAAAATTTTCCAGACACTTTTATAATTTAAAGGAAATATAATTTGTACTTTACTGAAAAAATTCAAATGAATGCGCATTGTCAGTTAAATATACATATGCTGATATTTATTCCTTAAATCTTAATTAATTTTTGATTTCTTAAAGTTATAGAAGTGAAAACATTCAAAAGAATTTTTCAGTACAGTACAAATCTGGCTTTTAAAAAGCTTAGGGTTTGGAACCATACTCATACTAATTTTTGTTCGTTTTGAGTTTGACTCTGTTATTTGCTCGTAATTAAATTCTGTTCGTTTTGAATTTCATTTATTTATTGATACTGATTTGTAGGAGTTGTATGCTTGGCAAATTATTTGATTCTATTTTTTTCTAATTTTTGGTTTAATGAAGTTCTTTAATTTTTTTTTGAAAAACTTTTTTTATGGAAAAAGTTTTTTAATTAATCATAGGCACGCCAATAGCGCTGCCTAAGTAAAGAACGACGTTGCCACAATGTATTATTTTTTTTTCTCCATACCCGGGCACTTCGTATCGAAGGAGTTGTCGTAGAAACTTCAAAAAGTCCTCATTCGATTGGAAATTAGAGTGGCTAGTGCCCTTTTTAATAGTCGAAAGGGATTGGAGGGCAACTAGCCACCCCCCAAACCATCATTCCCCAAACACATCCAATCAAAATTTTGAGGTAGCCATTTTGCTCAGCGTATTTGATTTCCGAATAGAAAATATGTTTTTGAGGAGGACCCTCCCCCAGAACCCTCGGGGCAAGGGTTTTAAGCTATGCCTTGAGGGCATATAAGAACGATCTTGGCACAATGTACTATTTATTATTTTTTTTTCCTTTAGAGCAGGGCACTTCGTATCGAAGAACTTGTCGTAGAAACTTCGAATAAGGCTCATTAAATCAGAAATTGGAGTGGCTTGTGCCCTTTTTAATAGTCGAAAGCGATTGGAAGGCAACTAACACCCCTTCCATGCCCACCATTTCCCGAAACACATCCAATCAAATTTTTGAGATAGCTATTTTGTTCAGCGTAGTTGATTTCCAGATAGAAATTATTTTTTTGAGGAGGACACTCCTCCACAGCCTTCAAGGCAAGGGTTGTAAGTTATGCCCTGGGGGCATATAAGGTATTTATAGAAGGCGTTGTCGTAGAAACTTCAAAAAAGGCTCATTCGATTGGAAATTCAAAGGACTACTGCCTTTTTAATAGTCAAAAGTCATTGGAGGGGGTGGGGGTGGCAACTAGCCGCCCCCCCCCCCGCCCATCATTCCTCCCAACATATCCAATCAAAATTTTGAGATAGCTATTTTGTTCAGCGTAGTTGGTTTCCAGATAGAAAATATGTTTTGAGAAGGACACTGCCCCACAACCCTCGGGGCAAGGGTTTTCAATAATGCCCTGAGGGTATATAAGAATGATGTTGACACAATGTATTATTTATTATTTTTTCCTTTAGAATAGGGCACTTCGTATCGAAGAAATTGTCGTAGAAAGTTCGAAAAGGAATCATTCAATTGGAAATTGGAGAGACGTTTACTATTTTTAATAGTCGAAAGTGATTGGAAGGCAACTAACACCCCTTCCTCCTCAAGGGTTTTAAGTTATGCCCTGAGGGCATATAAGAAAGATGTTGGCATAATTTATTATTTATTATTTTTTCCTTTAGAGCAGAGCACTTCGTATAGAAGAAATTGTCGTAGAAAGTTCGAAAAGGAATCATTCAATTGGAAATTGGAGAGACGTTTACCATTTTTAATAGTCGAAAGTGATTGGGAGGCAACTAACAGCCCTTCCAGGCCCACCATTTCCCGAAACATATCCAATCAAAATGTTGAGATAGCCCTTTAGTTCAGCGTAGTTGATTTACAGATATAAATTATGTTTTTGAGGAGGATACTCCCCCAAAGCCTTCAGGGCAAAGGTTGTAAGTTATGCCCTGGGGGCATAGTAAGGTTTTTATAGAAGGCGTTATCCTAGACACTTCAAAAAAGGCTCATTCGATTGGGAGTTCAAAGGCCTAGTGCCCTTTTTAATAGTCGAAAGTGATTGGAGGGCAACTAACACCCCTCTCACGCCCACCTTTTCCCCAATTACATCCAATCCAACTTTTGAGATAGTCATTTTATTCAACGTAGCTTTAAGTTCTGTAAATTAGGTCTTTGAGGATGACAACCCCCTCAAAGCCCTCAGGGCAAGGGTTGTAAAAAAGTCCCGGGGGCATATACGGTTTTTATAGAACGCATTGTCGTATAAGCTTCAAAAAGGGCTCATTCGATTAAAAGTTGAAATGGCTAGTGCCCTTTTTAATAGTCGAAAGTAATTGGAAGGCAATTAACACCCCTTCAACGCCCAGCACACATCAAAAGCACACATCCTTAAACACATCCAATCAAAGTTTTGAGATAGCCATTTTGTTCAACCTAGTTTAAAGTTCAGGAAAATATACCTTAGAGCAGGACACTCCCCAAACAGTCTTCATGGCAAGGGTTATTAGTTATGCCCTGGGGGCATATAAGTTTTATTGAAATCTTTGTCGTAAAAACTTGAAAAAGGGCTCATTCGATTGGAAATTCCAAGGTCTAGTACCCTTTTTAATAGTCGAAAGCGATTTGAGGGCAACTAACCCCCCCCTCTCGCCTACCTTTTCCCCAACCACATGCAATCAAAATTTTTAGATATCCATTTTGTTCAGCGTTGTTGATTTCCAGATAGAAATTATGTTTTTGAAGAGGACACTCCCCCACAGCCCTCAGGGCAATGGTTTTAAGTTATGCCCTGGGGGCATATATGGTTTTTGTAGAACGCGTTGTCGTAGAAACTTCAAAAAGGGCTCATTCTATTGGAAATTCCATTTCCCGAAGCACATCCAATCAAAATTTTGAGATAGCTATTTTGTTCAGCGTAGTTGATTTCCAGATAGAAATTATATTTTTGAGGAGGAGACTCCCCCACAGCCTTCAGGGCAAGGGTTGTAAGTTATGCCCTGGGGGCATATAAGATTTTTATAGAAGGCGTTGTCGTAGAAACTTCAAAAAAGGCTCATTCGATTGGAAATTCAAAGGGCTAGTGCCTTTTTATTAGTCGAAAGTTATTGGAGGGCAAATAGCCCCCCCCCTACGCCCATCACTCCTCCAAACGCATCCAACGAAAATTTTGAGATAGCTATTTTTTCCTTTAGAGCAGGGCACTTCGTATCGAAGAAATTGTCGTGGAAACTTCGAAAAGTACTCATTCAATTGGAAATTGGAGATGCTTTTACCATTTTTAATAGTCGACAGTGATTGGAAGGCAACTAACAACCCTTCCTCCTCAAGGGTTTTAAGTTATGCCCTGAGGGCATATAAGAATGATGTTGGCACAATGTATTATTTATTATTTTTTCCTTTAGAGCAGGGCACTTCGTATCGAAGAAATTGTCGTAGAAACTTTGAAAAGGAAATATTCAATTGGAAATTGGAGAGACTTTTACCATTTTTAATAGTCGAAAGTGATTGGAAGGCAACTAACACCTCTTCCAGGCCAATCATTTCCCGAAACACATCCAATCAAAATTTTGAGGTAGCACTTTTGTTCAGCGCAGTTGATTTCCAGATAGAAATTATGTTTTTGAGGAGGACACTCCCCCACAGCCTCCAAGGCAAAGGTTGTAAGTTATGCCCTTGGGCATATAAGGTTTTTATAGAAGGCGTTGTTGTAGAAAATTGAAAAAAGGCTCATTCGATTGGAAGTTCAAAGGGCTAGTGCCCTTTTTAATATTCGAAAGTGATTGGAGGGCAACTAACCCCCCCTATCATGGCCACCTTTTCCCCAAACACATCCAATCCAACTTTTGAGATATCCATTTTATTCAACGTAGTTTTAAGTTCTCTAAATTAGGTCTTTGAGGATGACAGCCCCCTCACAGCACTAGGGCAAGGGTTTTAAGTTATGCCTATGGGGCATATACAGTTTTTATAGAACGTGTTGTCGTAGAAACTTCAAAAAGGGCTCATTCGATTAGAAATTGAAATGGCTACTGCCCTTTTTAATAGTCGAAAGTAATTGGAAGGCAACTAACAACCCTTCCACGCCCAGCACACATCCAAAGCACACATCCCCAAACACATCCAATCAAAATTTTGAGTTAGCCATTTTGTTCCACGCAGTTTAAAGTTCAGGAAAATATACCTTTGAGCAGGACACTCCACCCACAGTCTTCATGGCAAGGTTTATAAGTTATGCCCGGGGGGTATATAAGTTTTTATCGGAATCTTTGTCGTAGAAACTTGAAAAAGGGCTCATTAGATTGGAAATTCCCAGGTCTAGTGCCCTTTTTAATAGTCGAAATTGATTTGAGGGAAACTAGCCCCCCTCTCTCACCCACCTTTTCCCCAAACACATCCAATCAAAATTTTTAGATAGCCATTTTGTTCAGTGTTGTTGATTTCTAGATAGAAATTATGTTTTTGAGGAGGACACTCCCCCACAGCCCTCAGGGCAAGGGTCTTAAGATATGCCCTGGGGGCATATAAGGTTTTTATAGAACGCGTTGTCATAGAAACTTAAAAGGGCTCACTCGATTGGAAATTGAAATGGCTAGTGCTCTTTTTAATAGTCGAACTGATTGAAGGGCAAGTAACCCCCTCTCACGCCCACCATTTCCCCAAACACATCCAATCAAAATTTTGAGTTAGCCATTTTGTTCAACGTAGTCGAAAGTTTTGGAAATTAGGTCTTTTAGGATTATAACCCCATCAGAACCCTCAGTAAAAGGGTTGTAAGTTTTGCTCTGGGGGCATATACGGTTTATATAGAAAGTTGTTGTAGAAATTTCAAAAGGGGCTAATTTGATTGGAAATTGAAATTGCCCTCTTTAATAGTCGAAAGTGAGCGGAGAGTTTTAACCCCCCCCCCCTCTCACGACCACCGTTTTCCCAAACACATCCAATCAAATTTAGAGATAGCCATTTTGTTCAACGTAGTTAAAGTTTTGGAAATGGTCTATTTAAGGATGATAAACCCCCCATAGCCCCCACGGCAAAGGTTGTAAGTTATGCCCTGGAAGCATATAAGATTTTTATAGATAGAGTTGTCGTAGGAACTTCAAAAGGGCTCATTCAATTGGAAATTGAGAGGGCTAGTGCCCTTTTTAATAGTTTAAATTGATTGGAGGGTAACTAACCCCCCTCTCACGCCCACCATTCCCCCAAACACATGCAATCAAAATTTTCATATAGCCATTTTGTTCAACGTTGCAGAAAGTTCTGAAAATTGGGTCTTTGAGGATTACACCCCCCCCCAGCTCTCAGGACAAGGGTTGTAAGTTAATCCCTGGGGGCATATAATGTTTCTATTGAAACTGTTATCGTAGAAACTTCAAAAGGGCTCATTTGATTGAAAATTGAAAGGGCTAGTGCCTTTTTTTAATAGTTGTAAGTGATAGGAGAGCGACTAACGCCCCTCTCACGCCCACAATTTTCCCAGACAAATCCAATCAAAATTGTGAGATAACCATTTTGTTTAACGTATTTGAAAGTTCTGGAAATTAGGTCTTAGAGGATGACAACTACCCTCACAGCCCTTATGGTAAGGGTTGTAATTTACGCCCTGGGGGCATATAAGGTGTGTATAAAAAGCGTTGTCGTAGAAACTCAAAAAGGGCTCATTCGATTGGAAATCGAAAGGCCTTGTGCCATTTTTAACAGTCAAAGGTTATTGGAAGGCTTGACATTTTTATAGTAAAGATCGATGTGGGTATAATAAAACGAAAAAAATAGTAAAAAAAAGGGAAAATCGGGGATTATACAAGCCAGTGAAAAATATGGACTAAAATGCAAATATTTCGGTCAAGACCTTTCAGTGCAATATTTCAGTGCAAGATAATAACATTAAAATAACTAAAAAAAATCCAAGGATACTATAAAAAAATTTCAAACCTTAAAACAAAGCACAGCTAAAATTTGAAGACCCTCTCCATGTAACGTTGAAAGGGTAACTGAATGAAAAAATACAGTACTGAATGAGAATTCAATTTTTTAATTTATACAGAGCATTTTTAAAAGCTAATCGCTTTCCAGGTATAACATCATCACAGATTAGGTTAGGTGCAAAATGTGATTTTTTTTTTTTTTTTTTTTTTTTATTTAAGTAAAAACGATCAGAATTAACAAGTTCATTATAAATGGGGCTTAAATAGGTTTCTCCCGTGTCTCTATTGAGAGCAACCTTTCGGTGAATGTACTTTTTTATCTCAACTGCTTCCCTGAAAACTTGGATGAGACCTTAACAGAGGCAATAATGGAGGTGTTATCGAATAAAACGAAATGGTGCTGGTTGTCATGCACATGCTGAGCCAAGGCGGAATCAAAAGTCTCAGGCCTTTGGCATAGCTCCATAGCTTTGTCGATTGAGGACCAGTGTTCCAACAATCTCTCCCCCAATTGCTGGTAGGTTCTTCGAACAAAGAAACAGCCGCAAGAACATGGAACCCTATAAACACCACTGCCTAATATAGGGCTCGTTTTATCTTTACCGCTGTTAAAATAGTTATGTATTTTATTAGAATTTTTGAAGGTGAGATTTAAGTTATGTTTTTTAAGAATTCTTTGCAATTTGTCATCTAATTTGGGAAAATAGGGTAAAACAGTAAAATCTTTCTTATCACCCACTAAAGGGATGATATCCGTTGGAGGTTGTGGAGATGATGAATCCTTTCCTGCCTTTTTTTTGTCTTTTTTCTATGATAGATTCAAGTAACTTGATGGGATATCCATTGCAAAACAAAATGTCCTTCAGATAATTTAATTCTGGGATTATATGAGCCTTTTAACAAATTCTTATGACAAGATCAACTAAAGATATAACTACTCCTCTCTTTACACAAGGAGGGTGGTTGAAAGAGAAATGCAAATACTTATCATTATGTGTAGGTTTTCTATAAATCGAATATTCAAGGCTGAGAGGTTTGTTGAAGATTAAGACGTCTAAAAAAGGCAGTTTATGATTATTTTCCAGTTCCAAGGTGAACTAAATGTTGGAATCAAAACTATTAAGATGAGATAAAAAAAAAAAGCGTTAAGTTCTATCTCTCCGTGATTCCACACAGAGATAACATCATCGACAAACCGGCCCCAGAACCGGTGCTTCAGAGGAAAAGTATTCAAAGCGGAGGTTTCAGTATATTCCATGTAAAAAGTGGCCAAAAAAGATGAAAATCTTTTTTTACCCTTTTTTCATCCTGATGAGCATAAATTTTCATTTTTGAATTTTCAAATTTTCGAACTTCTTTTTAAAATTTCCATTTCTAGCCAAGGAGCATAAATTTTCAGGGATTGGAGAAACCCTAGGGCCATCTGTATAGCTCATAAGCTACAAATCTTGTTTTTTTACAGAAACTTATGTCGGAAAAATTATTTCTGTAGGATTTATGTTGATAGAGATTCTTTATCTGCGATCCTTTGCGAGCTATTTGCGAGCCTCTGCGTCCATGACGAGCTAAATGCTTCTTTCCTAGCATCAAAGTCAAAAGTTATCTGAAATCAGAGTCAGATACAGGCTTACACTGATGGATCCAGGGCAGGCCCTGCCCCACCCCCCAATTCAGGATTTAATTCAATTCAGAATTTTATTCAATTGTTGAATCTTATATTAACCCTATATAGGTAATTATTTATCTATCTAAAGGAGACCTAAACCGGAACCCGATTTAGGGTGTAGAGTAAATGCTCTCAAGGGCATTCTTATGCCCTAGCAATAGTGCGACAAGCTTGATAAAGCTTACCGCATTTTGGAATTGATAAATAAAAAAGTTTTAGGTATATACAGCGTCGTGCCCTACCAGGAGTCAGCTTGGTCTTGGTTTTGCTCATACTTTGTCAATCTAAAAACGTAAGTCTAATTTTTTTTTCTTTTCCTTAATGTTTAAAATATAATCCTAGTTAAGGTTTAAGATTCTAATTTTGCTTAAGTCTATAATGATCATCCTGTGTCTATTCCATTGGTTGTATCCTATAAGTTCTTATCCTATTAGGAATTTTGCTTGCTTTTCTTTCATGGTAATGAAACTTAACTTTTAGCTTAAACCTGAACGGGAATTTAGTCAAGATACCAGAATTTGTGAATTATAGATATTCATCTTTTAATAAATCAACAAATAGTTTAAAATTTATCAACAAATAATTCTAAATAAACTACAAATAAATGGCTTAAATTGAATAGTAAAATTATAGTAATTAGCAAAAATATTAGCAAAATAGTAACCATTCTTTTTTTCAGGGGCAACGCCATAGCGTTACCTATATTAAGGGCCATACGGCTCCAATTTTTTTCTTATTTATTTATTTATTTATTATTATTATTTTTTTTTTCCCAGAGGCACTTCAAATGGAAGGGTTTGTCATAGAAATTTCAAAGGGGGCTCATTTAATTCGAAATCGAAAGTTCTAGTGCCCTTTTTAATAGTCGAAAGTGATTGGAGGGCAACTAGCCCCCTCCCCCACGCCCATCATTCCCCCAAACATATCCAAACAAAATTTTGAGATAGCCATTTTGTTCAGCGTAGTTGATTCCCAGACAGAAAATATGCTTTTGAGGAGGACTCTCCCCCACAACCCTCAGGGCAAGGGTTTTAAGTTATGCCCAGGGATATATAAGAACGATTTTGGCACAATGTTTTATTTATTTTTTTTTTTTCCTTTACAGCAGGGTACTTCATATCGAAGAAGTTGGCGCAGAAACTTTGAAAAGGGCTCATTCAATTGGAAGTTGGAGTGGTTTGTGCCCTTTTTAATAGTCGAAAGTGATTGGAAGGCAACTAGCACCCCTTCCACGCCCACCATTTCCCGAAACACATGCAATCAAAATTTTGAGATAGCCATTTTGTTCAGCGTATTTGATTTCCAGATAGAGACTAAGTTTTTGAGGAGGACACTCCCCCACAGCCTTCAGAGCAAGGGCTGTAAGTTATGACCTGGGGTCATATAAGGTTTTTATAGAAGGTGTTGTCGTAGAAACTTCAAAAAAGAATCATTCGATTGGAAATTCAAAAGGCTAGTGCCCTTTTTAATAGTCGAAAGTGATTGAAAGGCACCTAACCCCTCCTCTCACGCCCACATTTTCCCAAAGCACATCAAATAAAAATTTTGAGATAGCCATTTTATTCAACGTAGTTTTAAGTTCTGGAAATTAGGTCTTTGAGGATGAAAACCCTCCCCCAAAGCCCTCAGGGCAAGAGTTGTAAGTTATGCCCTTGGGGCATATAAGGTTTTGTATAGACAGCATTGTCACAGAAACTTCAGAAAGGGCTCATTCGATTGCAAATTTAAATGGCTAGTTCCCTTTTTAATAGTCGAAAATAATTCTAAGGCAACTGACACCCCTCCATGCCCACCATTTCTCCAAACCCATCCAATCAAAATTTTGATATAGCCATTTTGTTCAACGTAGTTGAAAGTTCTGGAAATTATATGTTTGAGCAGACTACTCCCCCCAGAGTCTTCAGGGAAAAGGGTTATAAGTTATGCCCTGGGGGCATATATGATTTTTATGGAAGGAATGCTCGTATAGACTTCAGAGAGGGCTCATTTGATTGGAAATTGAAAGTTCTAGTTAACTTTTTAAGCATCAAAAGGTATTGGAGGGTAACCAGCTTCTCCCTCCCCCTAACCCTTTTTCCCAAATGCATCCAATAAAAATTTTAAGATAGCTATTTTGTTAAAAATAGTTCAAAGATCATGTAACAAAAATGCTGGTGTCGACACAACCCTCCGAGGGCAGGTGTTGTAAGTTATGCCCTGGGGGCATATATGGGTCTTATGGAAGGGATGCTCGTAATAAATTCAAAGAGGGTTCATTTGATTGGAAATTGAAAGTTCTAGTTCACTTTTTAAGAGTCAAAAGAGATTGCAGGGCACCTAGCCACCCCCACCCCTTTTTTTCCTCAAACCCATCCGATAAGAACTTCGACATAGTTTTTTTTTTAAATAGTTGACCATATAACGAAAGCTCCGGGTTGACACAGCCCCCAAGGGCCCCAGGGCAGGTGTTGTAAGTTACGCCCTGGAGAATATATGGTTCTTACTGAAGGAATGTTCGTAAAAACTTCAGAGATGGCTCATTTGATTGGCAATTGAAAGTTCTAGTTCGGTTTCTTAAGGTCAAAAGAGATTGGAGGAGAAGAGATCCAGGGGCAGCTAGCCCCCCCCCCCAAGCCTTCTTTTCCAAACCCATCTGATGAAAATTTAAGATAGATATTTTGTTAAAAATAGTTCAAGGGTCAGATAAGAAAAAATCCAGTGTCAATACAACCCCCCAGGGCCCGGGGGAAGGCGTTCTAAGTTATGCCCTAAGGGCATGTATGGTTCTTATTAAAGGGATGCTCGTATAAACTGCATAGAGGGCTCATTTGATTGGAAATTGAAAGTTCTAGTTCACTTTTTAAGAGTCAAGAGAGTTAAGGGCAACTAACCCCCTCCCCACGTCCTTTTTTCACCAAACCTTTCCACTACAAATTTTGAGATAGGCAGTTTTTTGTAAATTGTTCAAAAATTAGATAACAAAAACTCTCCCCAGGGGCCGGGGGATAGGCGTTGTAAGTGTTGTCCTGGGGGCATATATGGTTCTTAGGAAAGGGATGCTCGTATAAACTTTAGAGGGGGCTCATTTGATTGGAAATTGAAAGTTCTAGTTCAATTTTAAAGAGTCAAAATGTTGTGAAGTGTTTTATTATGGTATTTGGGGGTTTTAGTTGTAGATGCCTTTATTCTCCCTTTATAGGGGAGATAAACTCTGGCCCTAAGGTAGTTAAACTTTGGTAGCGTGCCTTAGGCTATGACCGAACTAATGAGGCGTACCGACTGGGTATGTTCGAGGGGCTAAAGGTAGATCGTAGAGAGGTTGTCTAAAATACAATACTTTTATTCAGTTTACACATAATAATTACAGATATAGATATGCTACTGGGACTGGCTGCCCCAAGTAGACCACAAGTCTCCGAAACTACAATAATATATAATAAGATACAGACACTTACAATGATAAAACCAAATTCCAAGGTATTTCTAATGAGAAAATAAACGGGCAGAGGTTCACCCTGCAAGTCAAAAAGTCTGACTTCAGTCTCAAAAATCGGGGTATATATTTGGAAAACTAACCACGTCCTGCCGGTACATTGACGCATTTAGCCAGGAAATTGGTTATTGAGCAAGTTCCCTCCAAGCCCACACATTCCACGATTTGTATCTTTATCTTAAAAAAGTGGTATTTTGAAACTTTGTTTTTGCGTCTTAATATATTTTTACTCAATTAATAATTAACTAAATTAGAAAGCTTTACCATAATACTCCCCATTTAAAGAAGAATTGTCCCAATTCTCAATATTTTACTTTTAAAACGACTTAATTTCGTTTACAGCTATTATGCTGCCATCTTTGGGTCATTATGTGCATCTACCCTCAATGGGTTTCCTTAGGGTTATGTTTCTGGTCCAATATTGGCCATGTTCTTTTTTTGTCGAAGGATTTCAATTCGAAATTCATCCTTGTTTCTCTTTCTCTGTCTCTAGGACTGACAATTACTCTTTTATCCTGTTCATATGGATCTTCTGTTTTAACTTGACCCCAAGCGGCTTAAACATAATATTAATGGTTTTGCTAAAATTAGATTTCAAGTTATATTGAACAAGTTTATGAACTATTTGAGTTTAAACTTAATTCCCCTTAATAATTTAATTTATCTGTGTGATGTGGTTGATATACCGTATATTTTTCGTTTTAGAAATGCCTTGGGTAAATTACACATAACATTTTGATTTTTAAATTTTCACATATTTTTCCAGCACAAAGCATTTTCACAAATTTCAATAACATAAGCCATTGGGCTATGTAGCACATTTTCTAGGCCTAAATTAAGCTCTGATTTTATCTCACTTTCTGACGAACTTGTAGTAAAGTCTGTATTACTGCTATAGTTTCCAAAATATCAGTTGATCGAGTTAGAGATGATAGTATCAGGATATATTTGAAGTGTCTTCAAAATTTGTTACCTCCCAAAAATGTGTCAAAATATGATTGAAGGAAAAATGGATCCAAAAAGATGCTACGAAAAATTTGATTTCCAAAAAAAATAGCTAATGCTGTATCTAAAATAAATATCCACATTAGTATACATATAAAGCATATATTTTTACATATATAGCAGAATGAAACACTCAATTTTTGTATATATCAATGCATTCGAAAGTTAATTACTTTTAATTACTTTCTCCACTTTTTTAATTACTCCAAAAATAATAACCAGCTTAAATCGAAACAGTATATTCCTTGCTGGATTATTCTTTCAAACTTAATACTAAACAGATTATTTAAAAAAAAAAAAATATTAATACTTTGACTTGAGGTCAAACATTTACATATAACATTATATCACTAGTTAAAATTTAAAGTAAATTAAAACAGCGTATATATAAATAAGCATTGTGTAATAACTTACACAAGTATTTAAGTCGCAAAACTAGATATGTTATTATACTTTTGTTTTAAAACTTAAAGCATTTTTAAAAACAAAACACGGTATAGACTAGTATTTATAACAGTAGATATTTTCTCAATTACATTTGTTACAAATATATAACTTTTCTCATATACGACTATATACATTTTGTTTTAAAACTTTGGTTCTATTTCGAACCCACTTGTGTCATTAACTGTCATTATCTTATAAGCCTGTTTGTCTATTCAGATTTTTAAGCTTTTCAATTCTTTTCGAATTTCTAGGTACTTTAGACAGTTTTATAACGTTTTTGTCTTTAATCTCTCTTTTTTTCAGCTTTAATGTCTTTTTGGTTTAAGGCTTTTATTTACAGCTTATATCTGATAAGCTAAAAAAAAAAAAATTGCTGTTCACCTTATACCTGTAATGCAATTATCAAAGACTTTGCCTGTACTCTGAAGGTTCGCTTACCATGACTGCCTTCTGGTAGCTCCTTATAACGTTTCCAGGTCCTATTGTCATGGCTACAGCTAAAAAGACTATTATGAAACTGCACATACAATAATTAATTATTTAATAATTTGTGGGCACAATTTTATCTTGGGCTATTCTTTTTTCAGAAAAAAAGTGGCCATTCTGCAGAAAATATCTGGCCTTCCTGGCACACAGTAATTCTGTTTTTGACATACAAGAGACAATGACTATTTTCACTTTAACTTCCCCACTTTTAGTGGTCTTGTCTTAGGTTTCAACTTCAAATTAAGTCCTTATGGATATTATGTGAATTTTTTTTTTTTTTAATTTTTCATGCCATGTTAGTCATTTTTCTGAAAACGACTTCCACATAAGAGAGCCAAATTTCTTTTCTTGACTACTTTGAGCATTTCTCCAATATTTCTATTAATCTCGGCCCGCGTTAACCAATGTAACGGTGCCTCCGTAGTATTAATCTACTTATTTGTACTTATTTAGTACAATTTTCATACTAGTTCGTTCGGCAAGTTCAATAAGTACGTCTAACGGAGTTTAACTGAATTCATTCAGTTTATTTTCCTTTTAGTTTCGTCTGGCTATATTTTCAACTTTAACCCTTCTCTTTTTTTTGATTCGATATTTCAATGGAGCCTAAGGGTTTTTTCAAGTCTTTTCCCGCTTTTTCAGTAAAATATGTCTTCTTTTTTTTAAAGCCTATATTTATATATTCCATGTTCTTTTCAATAACCTTAACAAGTTTTTATGTTGATTGCCCTTTATGATCAAATTCATTATCTCCATATTTCTAAGAGGTCGGGGGGGTGTCTAATTTTTGCAACCTGTGTTTTTTTGAAATTATTCAAATTTTTTCTTCGAAAGTTTTTGTGTTAGAAAAGTACTGTAGTTAATCAGCTAATTTTTTTTTTTAGAACACTTTTAATTAAGTTTTGCCTTGCATTTGCTAGTTCTCATTTCTTCCTTAAAATGCAATTTTTACGATATACTGGTTGCCCATTTTATGCCAGCTTTAATTACTATTTTATTTGCCAAAGAAAGAGAGACAATACTTCCGTTGCAAGGCTAAATAACTTTGAATTTGGTGCTCCTTATCTGTGGTTTATTGATAAGCTTGAAACTGGGAGAATTACAAGAATGAATTCTGTTCAGTGTTCATTACTGCGAGTTTTCTTTTGTTGTGTAAAGCTATATTTTATTTTCAAAGAAAAAGTGGATGCTGTTTAGTTTGTGTTAGGGTTCAACGAATTGGGATTTTGGTGTTTGGGTTGGCACAGGTGAAGACCAATTGTTTAAACTAGGATTCTCCTGTGCCAGTTCGTTTTCTCAGATCCAATACATCGCTAGAGTTAAAATTATTATCTTGAACTACTGTGGTTTGCTTGTGACGATGAGGTTTAATTTTTGGCTTATTTTTAATGGATTTTGTCCTTGGCTTTTACCTCCTGGTAAGTTTTTAGGTTATAATTTATTTTTATATCGCTTTTCATTTCTTTTACCTAGCACTCGTTTTGCTTTCTAAGCTTATTCTTAGAAAATTCTTATTCTTATTCTTAGAAAGCTTATTCTTAAGTGTTGCTTAAACCTTTATAGCGCTTCTTTAAAATTGCTTTCTTTTTTCTTTTTACCATTTGTAATTAATAAAAAAATATTATCTTAGACTAGAACTAATTATAATAAGATTAAAGCTAGCTTGTACATGTAGTGCGCACTTAATGTGAACTCTCGCTGTTTTTCCTATTATAATTATTTTAAAATTCTTCAAAAACATTTTTTTTTTTAAATTATCCCCCCCCAATATATTTTTTTCAAATATACAGATCAAAAAAATTGCCTTTTAATGCTGATTCTAAATATGTATAATTTAAATTAGAAAGCTTTACCACAAAAAGATATCCGACAGCAACTAGCCCCCTTCCCCACACACACACACCTTTTTTCCTCAAACCAATCCGATAACATTTTTATAATAGCCATTTCATTAAAAATAGTTCAAAGGTCATATAAGAAAAATTCTCATGTCGACTGAACCCGCCAGGGTCCGAAGGCAGGCATTATGAGTAATGCTCTAGGGGTATTTATATAGTTTTTATGGTTGGGATGCTCGTATAAACTTCGGAGAGGGCTCATTTGATTGGAAATTGAAAGCTCTTGTTCACTTTATAAGAGTCAAAAGAGATAGGAGGGCAACCACCCATCCCCCTCCTCCACTCCCTAAATTCATCAGGTAAAAATTTTGAGATAGACATTTTGTTAAAAACAGTTTAAAGTTCTGATAACAAAAAAGCTCTTGTGTCAACAGAGCCCCCCAGGGCCTGGGGTAGGCGTTGTAAGTTATACCCTGGGGACATATATGATTTTTATGGAGCGATAATCGTATACACTTCCTAGAGGGTTCATTTGATTTAAAATTGAAAGTTGAAATTCACTTTTTAAGAGTCAAAAGTGATTGGAGGGCAACTAGCCTCCCCCCACACTTCATTTTTTTCACAGAGGCACTTCATATAGAAGGGGTCAGCGTATAAACCTCAAAGGGGGCTCATTCAATTGGAAATCGAGAGTTCTATTGCCCTTTTTAAAAGTCAAAAGTGATCGGAGGGCAACTGGCCCTCCCAAGCCCTTTTCCCCCAAATACATCTGATAAAAAATTTGATGTAGCCATTTTGTTAAAAATAGTTCAAAGATCATATAACAAAAACTCCTTTACGTATGGCCATTTCGTTCAAAATAGTTCAAAGGTCAGATAAGAAAAGCTCCTGTGTTGACACAACCCCCCAGGGCCCGAGGCGCAGGCATTGTAAGCTATGTCCTGGGGCCGTATGTGGTTCTTATGAAAGGGATGCTCGTATAAACTTCAGAGAGGGTTCATTTGAATTGAAATTGAAAGTCTTAGTTCATTTTCTCAGAGTGAAAAAGACCGGAGGGCGACTAGCCCCTCCCGCCCTCCCCGCCTTTGGGTGTAATGGATGGATAAAAATTTGAGGTAGCCAGTTTGTTAAAAATAGTTCAACCATCAGATATTAAGACTCCAGGGTCGACACAACTCTCCAGGGCCCAGGGACAGGCGTTGTAAGTTATAATATGGGAATATATATGGTTCTTATAGAAGGGATACTCGTATAAACTTCAGAGAGGGCTCAATTTATTGAAAATAGAAAGTTCTAGGTCACTTTTGAATAGTAAAAAGAGACAAAAGCTTAATTATTCCTCCCGCACCCTTTTTCCCAAAACCCATCCGATAAAAATATTGAGATAGTAATTATGTTAAAAATAGTTCAAACATCAGATAATAAAAACTCCAAAGCCGACACAAACCCATTTTTTCACTTTGATCTTGTTACTTTGATACCAGTTTTGATACTTTGATGAATATTTGATTTTTTTTTCAAGTTTGATTTTGAAATAAGGAGTTCTTAAAAACTTGAAATTTTTTGCAGTAAAAACGAACAAAAGTTAATTTAAAAAAACTTTCCGAAAAATAAGTTTCTCAAAGAAAAGTAAAGGCCATTTTAAACTTAAGCACAGCAGATACAAATACCTTTTAAAATTAAAACTCAAAACCACCAGAAATTACTATTAAAGAATAAATGAAATCCAAAACGAACAGAAATTAACTAAACAATCATAGCAAAAACATACAACAAGTAATAATATAAATGAATAAATAGATCTTAAAGCGAGTAATGCTTAGATTGAATCTGAAAATCAAGCTTAAAACGAAAAAAAAATATTTTCCTATTGAAGTATAAATGAAACTTAAAACGAACAGAAATTAAATAAACAATCAATGCAAAGAAACATACAATAGGTATTAATGTAAATTAATAAATAAACCTTAAAACGAGTGAAACTTAAATTGAATTACCAAATAAAGCTTGAAAAGAACGAAAATCACTACAAACAAGAGTTTGGGTATGACCTCCTTCTCTCACTGTAAAAGTCTAAAACCTACTGCGCCATTGGCGCTTTACTGAAAACTATATGCGTCTTGAACAGTCTTAGAAAGTATAAACTTCATCAAATTGAATATTTGATGTATAATGGCATTAACTGTTGAAAGATCCATCAGTTCAAGAATTTATTTTACTGTAATTGTATTTTTATTTTCAATACTGTAAGAACTGGAAAAGAAAATATTTGTAATATAATTCGTTTTCAGTTAAGCTCCGATGACGCAGTAGGCTTTTCATTTTTATTTTCAGTTAGGAAAGGAGGTAGTATCCAAACACTTGTTTGTAGTGAAACTATATTCGGCTTTAACAACTTTAAAAAGAGCTAATAAATTAAACTGAATATTTGATGTATTATAATATTAATTGCTGAAAGCTCATCAGTTCAAAATGTTACTATAATTCTAATGTTTATTTTCAATATTAAGTATAAAAGAAAATATTTGTCATAAAATTTGTTTTCAGTAAAGCGACAATGACGCAGTAGGCTTTAGGCTTTTACAGTGAGAGAAGGAGGTCATACCCAATCTCTTGTTTGTAGTGATTTTTGTTCGTTTCAAGCTTGATTTGCATATTCAATTTAAGTTTCGCTCGTTTTAAGTCTTGTTTATTAATTTACATTAATATCTATTGCATGTTTGTTTGCATTGATTGTTTATTTAATTTCTGTTCGTTTTAAGTTTCATTTATACTTCAATAGGAAAATATTCTTTTTCGTTTTAAGCTTCATTTTAATATTCAATCAAAGCATTACTCGCTTTAAGATCTATTTATTCATTTATATCATTATTTGTTGTATGTTTTGGCTTGTTTATTTAATTTTTGTTCGTTGGCGGTTTCATTTATTCTTTAATAGTAATTAACTTAAAAAAAACAAGTTTTTGCTAACTTAAATTAAGGAGCGACACTAAAACTTAAAATGAACAGAAATTATTCCGTATATGAAAGGGGCTGTCCCCTCCTCAACGCCTCGCTCTTTACGCTAAAGTTTTTGAATGTTTTAAAAAATAAAGTTGTGAGACAGAGTCAAACTTTAGCGTAAAGAGCGAGTCGTTGAGGAGGGGACAGCCCCTTTCATATACGGAATAATTTCTGTTCGTTTTAAGTCTTAGTGTCGCTCCTTACTTTCAGTTAAAAAAACTTGTTTTTTTAGTTAATTTCTGAACGTTCTTGAATTAATGTAGCTTTGATTTTGGCTCACCGTACATGAATAATTAAAACGAAATTAGCATATTAATTTTTCTTTTTTTGGCTAATTGGCTTTCGCGAAATTTTGTTCTGACGTAACATACGGATTAACTTACGTAATGAATTTCTATATTCGTATGTTTTTATTAAGTATATTAGGGAGCTCACTCCATTGCCAATACCTCGCTCTTTACGCTAAAGTTTGAATTTTTTTCGAGTCACAAACCCCTGAATCACAACGGCCGGTTAATTTAGAATAGATAGCTCTTTTGAAAGTACTAACAAAAATTTTGGCGTAAAGAACGAGGTATTGACTAGGGGGCGAACCCCCTCAAATACGTAATAATTTCTGTTCGTTTTAAGTTTTAATGTTGCTTCTTACTTTCAGTTGAAAAAAACTTGTTTTTTTATTTAATTTCTGATCGTTTTTTAAATAGTGCTGGGAAATCTGGCACCCCCTTCATAGAAATGTCCCTTCCCCCAAGGAAATATCCTGCATAGAAAGATTTTCCCCCTTAACCCCTACTCTGACCCCGAACCCCCACTAGAAAAAAATTCCCCCTGAAAACGCCTGTATACTTCCCAATAACCAATACTATATGTAAACAATTGGCAAAGTTTATAATTTGCAGCCCTTCCCCCGGGAACAGTGGGGGATTAAGTCGTCCTCAAAGACATATTAATTAGATTTTCGACTATGCTGAACAAAATGGCTATCTCAAAATTTTTGATTGGGTGACTTCGGGAAAAAAATGAGCGTGGGAGGGGGCCAAGGCCCTCCAATATTTTGGTCACTTAAAAAGGGCACTAGAGCTTTTAATTTCCGTTCGAAAGTTTTTTTTTTTTAATTAATTGCAGTAAAACTCTTGGTTTTTCTATACCGGTATAGAATCACATTTTTGTACCACTCACTGTTTGAAATATGATCAGTCTAAAGGTATCATGATCAGTCTGGTTCCCGGCGTTTACCCCCCCCCCCCCCGGCGATTACTCCCTTTGAAAATACCCCTCCCCCCCCCCCCCCCGTGGAAAACACTTCCGTGGAAAATACCCCTGGAAAATATCCCCCCTGGAAAAAAGGGCTTTCCAAATTTGAGAATTTTATTGGAGTTTTATTTTATCTCCGTTATTCTGGTATCTGCCCCCCCCTGGAAAATTTTCCGCAGGCGCCATTGGTTCCACATTGCAGAGAAGTCTTTACCCACATTTATTTTCTCTTTCCCACTTCAGCCCTTTGGAAACACCTGGTGCCAGAAAGGACCATCTTGGAATGATCTCGATCGTATTCCAACTATTTTTAACTTCATATTTAAGAAATTCGCAATCTGCGGTTGTAATTTTCAAATTATTTTATCTAATTTTTTTAAAAGGCCCAAAAAACTGGCATAGGTCGCCTAGTCCATTCTTTAATTAATTTCCCATCTTTTTCAGGTTAGCTATTATAGGGTAATCTCGATTAACCTGGTTACTATCTCAGGCTTGATTCTGCTGCAACTTTGATAATGCTTTATTTGGAACATAATTACCAACGTAAAATAGAATTTCGGATAGAGTAATCTCTTGGGATTTTTAATTTGGATTTTAGTTGAGTTTGGCTGGTCTTCATATGCTATTTCAAAGAACTAGAGATAGACAATATATTCTGATAATTTGGAACTGCTTCTTATCAGCTTTTTGAATTTGAATTACAAATTTTTTTTATTGAAGTTTATTTTTATCTTGAATATTCTGAAAATGCTATTATACTAAAGCATTAAACAAATAAAAAGAAGGTGCTATTTCTTATTTTAATATTTGCATTTGCCAGTCGAATTAGTAAGATATAAGGATTGTTAAGCTCTTTCTCTTTACAGTCCTTACCACGCTGGTAGGCGTCTCAAAGTCCTTAATATGCCGCTTCTCCTATATCGAGATTAATCAATAGGTTTTATGCCTCTGCAAAACTTTCACTTGAAGAACTCAGTGAATGGATTAGATAAAATTCTTTCATTGGATTTTAAAAGTCCTTTTCCAAGATTAATTTAAAAACTTTTTCCACAAAATAAGTTTTTCAAAGAAAAGTAAAGAACTTCATTAAACAAAAAATTAGCAAAAATAAAATCAAATAATCTACCAGGCGTGAAACTACCACAAATCACCGTTAAATAAAAGAAACCCAAAACGAACAGAAATTACAATAACTAACCGAGCCAAACTCAAAACGAGCAGAAATTAACATAAGTTGGGCGCAAAACCCCAATGCATTCCAAAGACCAGAACAAAATTTGCACTTTACTGAAAAAACATAAATGTTTTTACTTTTATAAATTTTATAAATCAAATAATATAAACATTTTGATTACTAAATATCAGTATATGTATATTAAACTGAAAAGGCACATTCATTTGTATTTTTTCAGTAAAGTGCAAATTTGTTTTCTGGCCTTGGGAAGGCATAGGGGTTTTGCGACCAACTTATGTTAATTTCTGCTCGTTTTGATTTTGACTCGGTTAATTATTGTAATTTCTGTTCGTTTTGGGTTTCATTTATTTATCGATGGTGATTTATGGTAGTTTCACGCTTGGTAGTTTATTTGATTTTATTTTTGCTAATTTTTTGTTTAATGGAGCTCTTTACTTTTCTTTGAAAAACTTATTTTGTGGAAAAAGTTTTTTAAGTTAATTTCTGTTCGTTTTATATTGACATAGTCTTTTCAGGGAAAAATAAAATAATACTTTAAATCTTTCCTTTTTTTAAGACTTTATAGTTTGGCCTGCAAAATTTTGATTGGATGTGTTTTGGAAAATGGTGGGAGTGAGAGGGGCGTTAGTCGCTATCCAATCACTTTCAACTATTAAAAAAGGCACTAGCCCTTTCAATTTCCAATTGAATGAGCCCTTTTGAAGTTTCTACGACAAAGCTTTCAAGAAAAACTTTATATGACCCAGGGCATAGCTTACAACTCTTGCCCCGAGGGCTGTGGGGGAGGGGTTGTCATCCTTAAAGACCTAATTTCCAAAACTTTCAACTGCGTTGAGTAAAATGGCTATCTAAAAATTTAGATTGGATGTTTTTTGGGAAAAGATGGGCGTGAAAGGGGGGTTAGTTGCCCTCGAATCACTTTCGACTATTAAAAAGGGTACTATCCCTTTGAATTTCAAATCAAATGAGCCCTTTTTCAAGTTTCTACGACAAAGATTTCAATAAAAACCTTATATGCCTCCAGGGCATAACTTATAATCCTTGCCCTGAGGGTTGTGGGGGAGCGTCCTCGTCAAAAATATATTTTCTATCTGGAAATCAACTACGCTGAACAAAACGGCCATCTCAAAATTTTGATTGGATGTGTTTGGGGGAATAATGGGCGTGGGGAGGGGGGGGGCTAGGTGCCCTCCGATCACTTTTGACTTTTAAAAAGAGTACTAGCCCTTCGAATTCCCAATCGAATGAGCCTGTTTTGAAGTTTCTACGACAACACCTTCTATAAAAACCTTATATGCTCCCGGGGCATAACTTAAAACCCTTGCCCTGAGGGTTGTGGGGGAGTGTCCTTCTCAAAAACATAATTTCTATCTGGAAATCAACTGCGCTGAACAAAATAGCTATCTAAAATTTTGATTGGATGTGTTTGGGGGATTGATGGGCGTGGTGGGGGGCTAGTTGCCCTCCAATCACTTTCGACTATTAAAAGGGCACTAGAACTCTCAATTTTCAATCGAATGAGTCCCTTTTGAGGTTTCTAAGTCGACCCATTCCATATGAAGTGCCCTTCTCTAAAAGAAAAAAATAGTACAAAGTACATTGTGCCAACGTCGTTCTTATATGCCCTCAGGGCATAATTTAAAACCCTTGCCCCGAGGGTTTTGGGGGAGTGTTCTCCTCAAAATTATATTTTCTATCTGGAAATCAACTAAGCTAAACAAAATGCCTATCTCAGAATTTTGATTGGATATGTTTGTGGGAATGATAGCGCGTGGGGGGGGGGGCTATTTGCCCTCCAATCACTTTCGACTATTAAAAAGAGCACTAGCCCTTTGAATTTCCAATCGAATGAGCCTCTTTTGAAGTTTTTCTACGACGACGCCTTCTATAAAAACCATATATGCCCCCAGGGCATAACTTAAAACCCTTGCCCTGAGGGTTGTGGGGGAGTGCCCTTCTCAAAAACATATTTTCTATCTGAAAATCAACTAATCTGAACAAAATGGCTATCTCAAAATTTCAATTGGATGTGTTTGGGGGAATGATGAGCGTTGGGGGAGGGCTAGTTGCCCTCCAATCACTTTCTACTATTAATAAGGGTACTAGCCCTTCGAATTTCCAATCGAATGAGCCTGTTTTGAAGTTTCTAGGACGACGCCTTCTATAAAAACCATATATGCCCCCAGGGCATAACTTAAAACCCTTGCCCTGAGGGTTGTGGGGGAGTGTCCTCCTCAAAAAGATATTTTCTACCTGGAAATCAACTACGCTGAACAAAATGGTTATCTCAAAATTTTGATCGGATGTGTTTGTGGGAATGATTGGCGTGGGGGGGTCTAGTTGCCCTCCAATCACTTTTGACTATTAAAAAGGGCCCTAGAACTCCGATTTCTAATTTAATGAGCCCCTTTTGAAGTCTCTACGAAGACCCCTTCCATATGAAGTGCCCTGCTCTAAAGGAAAAAAAATAATAAAGGGTACATTGTGCCAACATTGTTCTCTTATGCCCTTAGGGCATAACTTAAAACCCTTGCCCCGAGGGTTGTGGGGGAGTGTCCTCCTCAAAAAGATATTTTCTACCTGGAAATCAACTACGCTGAACAAAATGGTTATCTCAAAATTTTGATTGGATGTGTTTGGGGGAATGCTCGGTGTGAGGGGGGGGGGCTAGTTGCCCTCCAATCACTTTGGACTATTAAAAAGGGCACTAGCCACTCCAATTTCCAATTGAATAAGCCCTTTTCGAAGTTTCTACGACAACTCCTTTGATACGAAGTGCCCGGGTATGGAGAAAAAAATGCACATTGTGCCCACATCGTTCTTTACTTAGGCAGCGCTAGCGCGCTGCCTAATATAGATGATTTTAGATACATGTTTATTGGGAAAAAAGCCCTTTTTCAAGTTCGCTTTCCTATATGTGTCTTCTTCATGTTGTCAGAGTAATTTGTGTTCCTCTGTGTTTTTATCTTCTTTTATTTCTGTAGGGAGTGAATTCCTCACTTTCAATTGTCATAGCTTTTACACAATCAATGCTAGCTTAATTTAAGTCCATACTTCCCTCAGCAAACTTCTGTAATTACTTGACCTTGAGGCTTCTGGTGCAATAATAAAATTCTAGAAACTTTTAAAGTGCCCCTTAGAACTTTCCAAGCTTTTCTCGTTATTGTGTTACTTAGCAAAATCCAAAATTGTCAATATCTAAAGCCACTACTGCGTACTTTGCGCAAAAACCTAGTGCATTGTAGTGTTGACTAAGACATATTTTTCATACTGTTTCATTCGAAAACAAATACCATAGACAATAAATAGTTTATAAGCAATTTAGTTTATATGAATAATAAACACATTTATTGTTATTGATGCTGTTACTACTACTACTACTACAACTACAAGTACTGATAACATCTCATCGGAGCACCAAGCCACATGAGGCCGAAACAGCTATGGCTTCGAATCAATCTATCCAAAGCCTCCCTCTTTAGACGATCCTAGGAAGTTACTGTTGGGGTTCCACCCCTGTTTCTTTTCCTTTCAGATAAATGACCTGTTTTTCTTTCTCTTAATTACATTTGCTTATAGTATAATTTCAAAAGACAGGTTAAATTCCCGTTACTAAGCGATAGTGGTATTGCAATAGGTAAGCTTTGAACCAAGTTTATTTTTGTACTTCCTGGATTGGGAGTCATTGAAAGATAAATCTAAGAGTTATAATTGGGTTTGAATGGGGATGTAACTGATTGGCTGGGTCAAGCGGAGATCCACCCATATGGACAGTTATGTAAAGATTATTATTATTTTTTAGTCTGCGTTTTGACCCCGTGGGGAAGGATATTTCTGTTGTTATATGTGACCCTTTTGGAAGAATACAAGTAAGGTATTTTCTACAAACTGTGTACTATTTTCCGTAACCCAGGCAGGGTAGGAATAGAGCTACGAGGTACCGTCATTATTATATTGACAGGGAGGTTTGTTACCTCCAAGGAGAGAGTTAATAGATTTTCTAGCCGTAACCCAAGGCGGGTACATTTGGCTTTAGATAGTGGCCGTTTGACCACTCGATCGCGTTATCATACCCTGGGAGAGGGTGTACTGTAAATAGGGTAGTACCAAACCCGATATTTGCAGAACCGGTGTGGTAGACACGGGCATAGCATTATAATTTGGGGCCGGGGCTTTCCCCTCCAATAAGTGGTGACACCCGTTTATTACCACGCCAGTGGTGTTGTGGCCTACCGGTATAACACTGGTAACTAAACACCACGAACATTGGTGCCAGCGGTAGCTAGCACTACGAACATTGGTGGCAGCAAGAACAGGAACTATTAACAGGATTGATAGTAAAAGAATTCTGCGTTTTCGAAGAGACTAGTTGAGTTAGCCTACATAGTGATAGTAGCCTATTGTGGTTACATATAAAGAGAAAAGAAAGAAATTCGGAATCAATTAATACAATTATGAAGATCTATTATGGGCTGTGCCTTGTGAGATCATAATTGAAAAATTTACGAATCAATATATCGCGCAACTAATTAGTATTCAAAAATATAAGGCTAAAATTGCTGCGTGTCAAAACAATTTTTCGCGAGAGACCGGAAGTTACATGGATAAAAGAATTTTCATTTAGACTGAAGAGGTAATTTCAGTTAACGGAATTTTGAAATTATGTCGGACAGAGATGAGATTAACTCAAGACCGAAAAGGGCGAGTGAAGCCCATAAAATAAAAAGAGAGAGATAGAAAAGAAAGGGAGAAGATATGAGACAACGTATATTAAATTTCATCGAGAATGACAAATTAGCCAGAGAATGAAAGGAAGAGGCTGATAGAACATCCAGAGAACGAAAAAAGGAGAATGAGAAAATAGCTAGAGAGAAAGAAGAAAGATATCACCAAGAGTTTAAAAGAACCATGATAGGTCTAATAGAAGCCCGCTGGGGAATTCCAGAAAGTGAGATTTTATCACAACTAACTTCTAGGCTGTCAGATAGCCATAATAATTTGTCTAAGAATCAATCGCAAGAAAATTAAAATTACCAAACATTAAACACTTTTACGAGAAAATATAATACTCCGTTAACTGCGGGGGGAGGTGGATCGGCCCAAAAAACAAATGGGAGGCTGCACCGCACTGTCGGAAAAACGAAATACTTGATACACATTTTCAAATATTGATAATCCACAAAAACGGGATACGGAAGTAAAAAGACCACAAAATATTGAAAATAAGACGCACGAGAATGATTTTTCTGGAAAATTTCCAGAAAACGGAAAACTTGAGAACACTTTAAATGAATATGAGACGCTAACAAGTACAGGCCAAAATGAAGCACTGATTGTACCAGAGAATAAGGAGACGAAATTTATTGTACGCGCTTTTCCTCGGAAAGTTCGAGAAATTTTAGTTGAATATGAAAAACCAAATGTCGGAGTTCAATTCCCATTTGATAACGAACTATTTGTTTCGGTGGTGAGAATAAAGAAGACTAAAAGAGAGAAAAGAAATATTAAACGGACCTACAATGAAGTTATGCAGTCAAAGAAGGTGGACACTGGAGTCCAATTCAGATTTCATAATGATTTATTATTTTGCGCGAATGACAAAACTGAGAAAAGTAGAGGTGAAAGAGAAGTTTAGAAAAGAGACAACATTTGGAGATTCAGCCTGCAGTGGCGAAAAATAAAAATCTTGGATGGGCTGTGCCTTGAAAACACAAATAATAGGGAGAAAAATAAAATGTTGGATGGGCTGTGCCTTGAAAACATAAATAATGAGGGGGGAAAGAGGTCAAAGACCCATGGGGAATAAAACAAGATGGTTACAAAATAAACATGAATGACCTACAACAGGTTGGGGGAAATTTGGGAGATATTGAATGTCAAGTCGGATTGGAAAAATTTGGGAAGGAATCTGATATTGGTCTGATCAACTCAAAAGACGGTTTGTTCCTTTATGAGGGGGAGGAATCCCTTGGGGAAGATTCCCTGCGGGAAGTCACGAGAGATAGCCCTTTTCCTCAATGCACAACTGGCGGACAAGTTGTGATCCTTTTACCGAGATTTTGCCTTTCTGATCTGGAGTCCTTGGGGGATACTCTCTCCCAGTCACTTCATACTTCACCCAAACTTTTGTCCAGTAACCCTATTCATAGTTATTATTCTTCATGGGAATCGACAATTATTTTCGGAAAAACCATATTCAGTATCTAAGTTTCATCTGCAATTAGCATCAACGCATAACGTGCATTTAATTATCCCAGGGGAGGGAACCCAGGAAAAAGGCGATTCATGGTTCGTGAAAAATTTTACTTCATTCCCAGTACCTTATCGTTTTCACAGGCCTTTGCATTTTCGGCCTTAGATTATTTGAAATTATGCCAAGGGGCAATTTACTTTTTGATTGAGATGTGGGGTTGTTTCCACAGATGGAAATTAAGAGGCTAGTGCAGCCAATTTTTCACGATGGCTGGCATCATCAAATGTGCCAGGAACTGATTATCTGCTCCTCTCAAATGTAAATTCGTGAGAGCGAGAAATTTTTTTTTGTTTTGACTGTGCTACGCACAATCATTATCTACGAATCTTGAAGATTTCAACTTTCAAAATTTAGTGCAGATGCTATGCGATTTAGACCATGGTGGTCCTACAGTAGAGACGTGTCAAGGACGACCGATCCAGAGCCAAGCGGTGGAAGTAGTAGCACAGTCACTGGTGGAAGAGAGAAGGCAAATAGATTTTGTAAAGTTGAAGTTATGTGTTTATGTTTGTAAGGGTGGACCAAGGTAGCGCGTGGGCGGTCATTTATTTTACGGGGGGAGGTGTTGGGGTTCCACCCCTGTTTTCTTTTCCTTTCAGATAAATGACCTGTTTTCTTTCTCTTAATTACATTTGCTTATAGTATAATTTCAAAAGACTGGTTAAATTCCCGTTACTAAGCGATAGTGGTTTTGCAATAGGTAAGCTTTGAACCAAGTTTATTTTTGTACTTCCTGGTTTGGGAGTCATTGAAAGATAAATCTAAGAGTTAGAATTGGGTTTGAATGGGGATGTAACTGGTTGGCTGGCCAAGCGGAGATCCACCCATATGGACAGTTATGTAAAGATTATTATTATTTTTTAGTCTGCGTTTGACCCCGTTGGGGAAGGATATTTCTGTTGTTATATGTGACCCTTTTGGAAGAATACAAGCAAGGTATTTTCTACAAACTGTGTACTATTTTCCGTAACCCAGGCAGGGTAGGAATAGAGCTACGAGGTACCGTCTTTATTATATTGACAGGGAGGTTTGTTAACTCCAAGGAGAGAGTTAAGAGATTTTCTAGCCGTAACCCAAGGCGGGTACATTTGGCTTTAGAAAGTGGCCATTTGACCGCTCGATCGCGTTATAGGGTAGTACCAAACCCGATATTTGCAGAACCGTTGGGGTAAGAGCTGGAATCTCACTAACATTTGGGCCGACAAGGGGTTCTCCCCTTCGAGTAAGTGGCATAGCAACCTTTTTGCGCCATTTTTTGCATCAATAAGTGGCGACACCCGTACTTACACCCCAATAGTTACTATTTCCCCTAAATCTTTGCGTACGACATCCTTCACCCAAAACCGTGGATGACCTGTTTTCCGTTTAGCTCTTCATGGTTGGCCGAAGAGGACAAACTTTGGTAATCTGTCATCCTTCATACGCAGAATGTGCCCTAGCCTTCCCAACCTTTATCTCACTGTGGCCCTACACCACTATTATCACTGTAGCTTTCATTATTCTAATCTTGGTTCGCACACTTATCTTCTTATTCTTTCAATTTTTTTTTTCAACTATGAAAAAACGCCCTGAGCCTTGGCTGTTCCACTTTTAATATCTTCACGGTACCCACCGTCTTTACTAATAATATTACCAAGGTAAGTGAAGCTG